>VYZS01092046.1:0-14187 GCA_013400695.1 Neodrepanis coruscans | reverse complement strand
CGAGCGCCGGGGGATGGTGGTGGGAGGCGGGTGGTGCGCGCGCACGCGCAGTGCGGCGCCGCCGCCGCCCCCGGGGCCGTGAGGGAGCCCCGGCCATGGCGGGGGCACGGGCGGGCGCTGTGGAAGGTGCCCCGGGCTGTCCCTCCCTCCCTGCCTCCCTGCCCGCGATGAGCGCTGCCGCTGGGCCCTGCGTCACGCCCCCGCTCCCGTCCTGTCTTGCAGGGCTGGTGCGGGAGCTGCTGAGGGAGGAGGCGCCGTCGCGCATCGCGGCGCTCACCGAGGAGCTGTTCGAGGCGGCGGGGAGTGGCCCTGAGGGGGCAGAGGCCGGCCCGGGCGGGGAGGAGGGCGGTGAGAGCACCTTGGACCTGGCCCAGGTTGGTGCTGAGCTCCGCCAACACCCGCTGCTGCCGCTGCCCGTGTTCGCCAATGGGCTCAGTGAAGTGTCAGTAAAACAGCTCCGGTTTGAGTTTGCCCCGAAAGCGGGAAAGTCCAAAATAAAGTGGGAAAGGTTGAGTTTCAAAAAGTCATGGCGAAGTGTTGCTCCCAAGTGTGAACCTGTGACATACATGTGCTCCTTGCCATGTGATTAATTAGTTCTCTTTAGTTTCAGGTCTTGTCAGCCTTGGATTTACATAGTCATGTTCTTTCTTACCTGCCTTCACCTCAGAAGTGCTCTCATGTTTTCAGGAGATGTGAAATACTCCTTGTAAGACTCACTCTGTCCTGTGACAGGAGTATGGGCTTCCTGCCAGCTCTGTGCACTTCTAGTAAAGAATGATCACACTTTTAGGTGAAGAAATGCTGCTTGGTGCTTTCAGGCTGTTTGCAGGTCACTGTCTGTGATGTCCCTGTGGGATCATGTGGCAGTTTAATGGAAAACTCACACCTTTGACTCAAAAGAGGAGTTGCACACCCCTGTGGATGGGCCCTTACTGAGCTACACGTGACAGACTGTTCCCTTTCCAGTCGTACATTTCAATGGGACCCACACCCAGGAGCAAACTGGAGCTAATGGAATTCTCCTGTTCAGGTGGAAGAGAGTGCAGTCAGCCTGTGGAACTGGACTGTGACCAAGCACACGGGTGCTGTTCTCAATGATGAGCAAAGAGCCAAACGTACGTACGGGCTGTGCCTTCCTAAATGTGTTCCCTGTGTGGAGGTTAAACCTCTGGGTCTGTGCAGACAGGGAGTAGAAAGAGGAGAATGTACAGCTGGGCTTCTGTAGACTGTGCAGGGAGGAGCAATAGTTGTGTAATAGTTGTCATCTTGTGACTCGGAATCAGTGTAGGCATTCTTATCTCTCCTGAGTTCTGAGATCAGTGACGGGACCAGAGGGAGCTTTAATTTACCTTCTGAAGCTGTGGTTTTAATCTAAAAATGTATGGAAACAGCATAGATGTAAATGTTGTTCACTTAATTTGTATCAAGTGATGTTGTTTCTTTAATGTGACTCTCTCATCGATGTTTATATGCAGGAAAACTAAATCCTCTTTTTACTGACCTGCTTTAGCTGGGTACACAGATGGTGGGTTCCCTTGGAGCCTGGAGCAGGGCTGGGGGAAAGGAAAAGGGAGCACTTTGGTCTTTTCCCTCAATGTGTTCTTTCTGTGGTTCTGTGGGATTGCAGCATCAGGCCTACATTCTTGTCCTGAGGGATTAGAGTCAAAACTACGTATAATCTGCATCTTATAAATTTTATCAGGTAAAGGGAAAAGGGTAAGTTTACACAAAATAGAGCTTAATGCACTCAGATCACAGCTGAAGGGCCAGGGAGAGGCTGTTTTAAATACTTTAAGTGGTGTCTTTTCCATCCCTGATGTATAAGGAAAAATTATTTTTGCTTTTTACTTTGAAACTGTAAAGATTATTAAACTTAATTTCCTTGTTTTGCTCAAGGCTGTTTTGAGGCTCTCAAGACATGTTACTGTAAGCACCTGCAATGTAATTAAGTCTTTGACTGCCATGTATTTAACTTAAACTCTCTCAAAATTGTTTAATAAGTATTTTAATGAGAATATATTTTTTTTCTTACTGCCTGAAAAGTCATTTTAAGCATCTTGGCTAAAATTCAGATTGCTTTGTCTCCTGAAGCTTGCAGGTTTTTGTGTCTCGTAATTTAAAATTAACAGCTTTTCAGATATGACAAGGCCTGATCTCCTGTAAAAAAAATAAGGAAATAAAGAAAAAGTGCAAAGGAAGCTCCTGAATGCCTGCTCTGTTCTCTTGCAGTGCGGTTTGTCGCTTGCAGACTGATCTATCTCTGTGAAGGCACAGATCCTCCAGAGGGAACTATTCGAAGACAGATTTTGGTAGGGCTAATTGGGTGAGCAGTGAAGTACAGTTGATCCCCCAGGGAAGTCTTCAAATTTTATTATGGTTGTTTTGGAAAGGGAGTGAAATGTACGTGTAGTTCTGGAAGGGTAGTTGGTGTTTTGGCAGGAGTACTGCTGACTCCCTCATCACCTGAGGAAAGAAGATAAGAGTGATGATCCCATTTTTTCCCTTTCAAGAAAACAAAGTATAAGCTGAAGTGAGACCTGTGTTTTAGAGGGGTGCCTTGCTGAGCCAGTGGAGGTAGGAATGTCTGGACTGTGTGGTTGGCAGCACATCTTTCCACAGGCCAAAATGTGTTATGAGCACCACATTCATTCATTGCAGTATCTTAAAATATTGTCTAGTAGGGCACCCTAAATCTTCAGGAGTTCATTAAGTGAAAGTTGCTGGTCAGAGATTGCAGAGCTGAAAAACCCTTGTCCTGTGTTAGATACTTGAATCAATGAGATGAGGTCTTAACATTGCCTTTCCTAAAAGTGACTTCATTTTCACAAAGGACTTACAATTTCTCCTTCAGATGTCTATGAAAACTGGGAAAGGATGGATAGATATTGGAAAAGCTGATCTTGCTGACGGATTTCTAGAGAATGCCGTGAGTGTAAGTTCTTTCCCAGTTTTAATTTCTTACACACACACCCCTATTTGTACTTTGCATGGGTGATGCCTTTGCTTTGCTTTCCAGAGCATAGAGAAGCTGTATGCAAAGCTGCGCCAGGGGAGCGATGGTGAGGCCGATATACCTGTGCACAGGGCTGATGTGGAGAGCAGCCTCTTCAAAGTGCTCTCCTACCAAGCTGAATCAGTACGTGTTCTTCACAGTTTGCCTTATAAGTCACTGGAGGCACAGAGGGAAACTCTGCCCCAGTTATTAGATACCTGAATGGTTGGCATTGAGGACTTGCTGAGGGATGTGTTTCCTGCACTGAGATGTAAGATAGCAGATCTCGTGTTTGCGTTCAGTGTTGCAATCATTTAATGATTTAATAATTTCCCTGGTTTATCGCAGCGATTTTGGCTGTGGTGTTTGTATCTTCTAGTTGAGATTTGTTGCTCTATGATTTGGCTAGCAGGGCTGTTTGTAAAACAAACAGCTGCCTGTGTGAATCATAAATGTGTCAGTTCCAACAGTGTCCTGTTCTCAAGTGAAGAGCAGGGATAGGACTGGTGTGGAGCCTGGGTCCCCAACGTGTGTTCATGTCACTTTACACTTCTGCTGTGCAGTCACTTAAACACTCATCATACTGCAGGTATATCTGCAGTTGGGCTGGTGAAGGTGGTACATTACAAAAGTAGGAGAATCAGTATAAAATTACCAGATCTGGAAAGAGTGACTTCCATGACATTTGGTATTTTCTTTAGTCTTAACCTCTGGCATCATACAGTGAGGTAAAAGTCTTGGTGGTAATTATTGAAAAAAACAAAACCTGGTGCAATATGAGGGAGGTCTGAAAAAGTGCTGGAGGGTTTTTTAGGGCATAAACAAGACAAATTACAGTCATTCCAAGTATGTAATTTAGAAATTTTAAGTTTTTGGAGGAAATGTTGTTCCTGTCTTTATTGATGCTATAAAGTATTAAACACACAGGAGTGTTAATACAAGAAAATGTAGTTTCCTGTATCAGTTGACCACACTGCTGACCTCAGTGCCTAGAAGAGGAGTGGTATCTCCAAAATTTTCAGGAGCTACCCTAAACAGGCCACAGCAGTGGCCAGAATTTTTGATTTGGTCGTGGAGACAAAAGGAAAGGTGGTGTAAAATTTGTTGAAATGTTTTATGATCTTAACAGCTGAATGGTCTTGTCCCAATGCATTTGGCCTTTGCCCACTGCCTGAGGACTGCAGTGGTTTTCTGGGTGTCTTTATCGCCTGGCAATGCACAGAAATACACAGAGTTATTGTAGCACTGCAGGGACAGGGTCAATTTACAGCAAAGAATCAATCTTTTAATGGGTTTGGGAGACCAGTTGCACACTAACAGTTGGTTGGCACACTCTGTTGCTGTCTTAGGCAGTTGCTCAAGGGGACTTTCAGAAAGCAGTGACGTGTGTGCAGCGCTGCAAAGACATGTTGGTGAAATTGCCCAAAGAAGTAAGTGAAATCTTCCTTTTGTCTTTCCAAACTTGGAAAACCTACTTTCCTCTCTAGATGTTAAAGAATGACTTATGCCATATAAAATTTTGAAAAGTACTCTGAACTGTATATCTGGTTTTTTGATTCAAAATTTTAGGTGAAAACAGCAGGTTTTTTTTTCAAAGTGAATTTTTTTTTTTTGCTTCTCATAGTTTAGGAAGAATTTTTAATTCTGTTTCAAATTCTAAACTANTATGCCATATAAAATTTTGAAAAGTACTCTGAACTGTATATCTGGTTTTTTGATTCAAAATTTTAGGTGAAAACAGCAGGTTTTTTTTTCAAAGTGAATTTTTTTTTTTTGCTTCTCATAGTTTAGGAAGAATTTTTAATTCTGTTTCAAATTCTAAACTATGAGAAAACAAATCAGCAAGCAAGGCAAAAAAATTTCCAAATTGAATATGCCACCTACTCATCTACAGAACCAGCTGCATTTTACATCTTGATTTTGTATTTTGTATCTTCACTTGCACCCACGTGAACTTTTGTCTGGGGACAGATGGCAGGAGAGAAGAACTGTTACTAAGTTTTTGCTATGCAAGTCTATCACTACTCTCAATACAATCTTCATTTTCCTGGGTCTGTAGAGGCTTCCCATTGCACTAAACTGTGTTTTTTGTATTTCTTGTGACACAGTCAAAGCAAACAATCACATGTTCTTTGTTTGCAAAGATAAAAGCCTAATTTGTTTATCTCAGAATAAACTTTCCCACATTTATTTGCTTACATGTTTTCTCAATATTTAGGAAACACTTTGTTCCTGTCTCTGGGGTACAGGCAATAAAATTCACAGGGGCAGATGCAAATTCTGAAAGGGAAATACGGTTGGAGATTATTTTGATTTTCAAGCAATTAAACTGATTTTAAATTGATTTTTGTGAACCGCTCGTGTTGTTCAAGTGCATCTGAGTGATTAAGTCAATTGTAGGGGTCTAGCTTTGATTTGAATCATAAGAGCAGAGCTTCTCACTGTGAATTCCTGAAAATGCTCACTGGGATCTTTGCATTCTTGTTTCTCATTTAATTTTAAATTAATATCATTCTTGCTGCTTGAATTCCTCCATTAAATAACATTGATTTTCTCATGATGAGTGCTCCTCACAAACCAGGAGCACTGATGCAGACGAGGAAAAGGTTTCTGATCATGAAGAAAAGATACAATTTTCTTCTGATTTAAAGAGTAGTATCTAAAAAATGGAAAATAAAAAAGGGAAGAGTAGTGATTGCTGAGTGACTTCAAAACTTTTGGACTGCTGGGGAGCCATCAGCCCTGAAATCTTCCAGGCTCCCATTGTACCAGAAAGCACCTGGAGAGTGTCACAAGGAGATTGTTCTTCACAGTGGTGTGTGGTACCACAGACCAGCTGGAGAGGATTTGCAGCTTGTGGATCATTGGGAATCTATGAACCAGCACTCAGTACAGTGAACTTCATGTTCTGGAAAAAAAAACATTCACAGATGAACTTTGAATAAGGGTTTCACTTCTGAGAGTGATCTTACTGAGTCTGTGCCTTTGCCTCTGGATTGCAAAGAAATAATAAATTTGAGGCAAGATGTTGTGCTACCTTTCTTGTTTTTGACTGAGGATTTGAAATCTTTGATCACTTGCAAGAAACATCATTTATACTTGGGGAAAAAAGTTACTGCAGAGGCAAAATGGATGTAAATATTGGCAGCCTGGTAGCATATGAAATGACTTTTCTGTCTCTTCTTTGGAGGACACATGACAGCTGCAACTCTTCTCAAAGGCAAGGCAAGTTGTTGTGAACAGATGTTGTCAGGGCTGACTGGTAAAGCAGAAAGCAACAGTGCTCTGAATAAATAACCAAGCATTCAAAAAGAGTTTTCTCCTAAAACTTTTGATGCAGATGGTTGTTTTTTAACCCCAAAGAGACGTGCTGGGGAAAAAGCTTATCAAGGAAGAGGGAGAGTCCTCCTCATTTAAATATGCTAAACATTTTTTTGGTCATTTTCAAAAATTAGGTTGTAATAGTCCAGCTTTTCCTCTCAAGTTTTCATTTTTATTGTTTACTTTACAGAGTTATAGTTTTTTTCAGTGTGATTTGTTGAGGAACTGTGTGTTCCTCTCTGTGAAACTCTATATGTTTCAAGAATCCTGCTGTTTTCCATGTCCTGGAGTGATTCTTCACTTTCTCACACAGTTATGGTTCTATTTTAGTCATGTTCAATATCCCAGAATTGATAACAGTGGTTGTATCTTCGAAGTGAAAGGCATTTTGAGGAACAGGAGACTGGAGTGCCACAGATCTAATGGTGTTTTACAAGAACATGATAAAAATAGGAGTCTTTTGTTGCAGACCTGTTACCTGTCAATCCTCTGTTACAATTTTGGAGTGGAAACCTATGAGTCAAAGAGGTATGAAGAGAGCTCCTTCTGGCTCAGGTAATGTACAAAGACAAACCAAACAAAATGCTGCTCTTGAGATGTAAAAATACACGTGAAGGAGAGGGGGCAGCAAGGGAAAGTAGAGGCTTAATTAAAAATATGAGAATGAAAGATTTTAGCTGAACCAAATTAGCTGAGCAGACACTTCATTATGGTCATACTCTTGCCTAAAATTTGTCTGCTTTCCACATCAGTTTTCATGTCATTAGAATGAAATTCATCTGTCCATTGTTCTCTTCAATTCTCCCCTTAACACTCCTTCAAAGGAGATTATTTTTCTGAAGAGGCTGTTCCAAGTCCTTGTGCCATTTATAAATGACAGTGAAGGGATCTGAGAACTTTGGAACAGAGTAGGTGAATTTTTCTGGCCAGTTTTGAAGTGGTCTGTTTTAAACAGTATTTGAATTTCTCATAAAGAGGTGCTTCACTGAGAGCAAGTCCTTGACTCATGAAAGGCACAAACATCAAGGTGGAAAGGGAATGGTTAGAGATGGATTGGGTAGGATCCAAATAACTATTGTGGTCCTACTAAGGGTGAGAAAATGTAGGCTGTCAGGAAGAGGAGCCTCATGCCATGGTCTAACCCTAACCCTCAGCACAGAAAATTTGGGTTTAGGTCTTTTTATTCTTTTTCCTTTAAATTGAAGAAAATTAATGGCCACATACCAACTCAAAATAGTTACAGCCACTTATGTCGTCAAAGAGGATTTGTAGAAATGCTTAACATTAATTACAGCTGTTGCTTTGGAGATGGTTTTATATTTTATTGTTGTGGAAAATTAAATACCAAGTCCTGGTTACAGAATTTGAGCAGGAAATAAAGCTTTGCAAAGTGCAAATAATGATCTGGAGAAAGAGAGATGGCTCCATCTAGAGGGTTAAGATTTCCCTGGCCTGAGAATATATTAGTTTAGGAAACAAATGCCCAGTTATTGTTTTTCTTTCTAATAGTTCTTCATTCAGAGCATTTGCATTCGAATCTGGTTTTGTGGAATTACCACTGAGTTTTCTCCTGAGTTTTCTCCTGAGTGGGTGGTCCTTTGTGCTGCCATTTAATCATTTAGAAGATGAATGTGGAATCATGACTCCCAGTTTCTGTCTCTGCAATGTATTTGCTGTGATCTTGAGGCCAGTTGTGTAGATTTTGTGTGTGACTATATTATATGTCAGGTGAGAATGAGGACATTTGCTTCTGCAAAATCTCTGTGGTTGAAACTGATAAAGCCTGCTGAAATGTAGAAAATGTTACAGAAAGTGCTGCAACAGGTTGAAGAAATTGAGTAAAATTTTTAATGTTAGGATAGAAAGAAAGCAAAAGTGCCTGTAAAAGTGAGTACTGAGGTGTTTGAATACTTAGTTTGTGTGATTTATGTGGTTTCCAACTGGTTTAGAGTAGGAATATTGCACATATCAGAAGACTGACTGAATTTATCTGTGTCATCCCATTTAATTCTAACTTTCACTTATTATTGACAGCCAGAGTTATGACATTGGGAAGATGGACATGAAATATTCTGTTCGCAAAAAAATGAAGGTAAGAAATAGAGAACTTTCTGTTTACAAATAGGAGGATTTTTTAAATTAAACTGACTCCAGTGTATCATCTGCTTCTTCTGTGCCAAACCTTCTTGATCCTTCATTGATTTCTTGGTCTCCTCTCAGCAGTTTGTTATGAAGTTTGGCAGAGTTGCAAGTTCAGTTGCTGTGGGAGTCAGTCTGAGAGCTCAATCACTGCTGAGTGCCCTTAAATCACATTTGAATCTCCTGTTTCACAGAAATCAAATTGCAGAAAGTAAGGCTGAAGCAGACCCTGAAAGGCCATCTCTTCTTCCCTTCCTCTTCCAATCATTATCAGTTACAGCTGTGTCCTCTCTTGTAGATGTTTGTCTGCCTCATTCAGAAATTTATTAATCCTTTTACTTCCCACAGTGGATATGGAGATTTTAATATCTTCCTGTTTATATAAATAATTTATGTAGGCCATTATAATGTATGTGTTTATCTTGGTTTTGTTTGTTTGTGTGTTTTTCTCTTGGGGAAGTGTGTACCTCCCATTCTTTCAATTTCTTCTTTCATTCTGTTTTTTTCCAGATCTCTGGTTTTCCTTGCTACCCTTCTGTTCTCCTCTGAACTCATTTGATTCATGTCCTGTGTGTACTGCAGTGCTTTAGCACTGGATATATTTCAGAACTGAGCAATCACTTTATATGCCTGATGCCAGGCAGGCATTTTTTTGACTCAGAGGTTTTATTTTTCCATGACCTCAGAATTTGAGTCTTTGGTTTTCATCTGCATGTTCATATGTGGTTATTTTTTCCCCTTCCAGGCCAAAGTGCTGCGTTTGTTAGCCACCACCTATTTTGAGTGGGACTGCAGTCGCTACCTTGACAAGGCACTGAAAGCCATAAATTTGGCAAATCAGGTATAATGTGCTGCTCTATTTATGGTTTGTAATATTTGAAACTCAAGCCCTCATTAACACAGTGATATGGACCACATTAATCACTGGTGTATTGTCCGTGGCAGCAGATGGAGGTGTGTTTTCTTTACTTTTTCATCCTTCTAGGCATGTTTTGGTGTCCCCATCTCTTTTTGTACAGAAATACTTCTTTGCATGTAGAAGTAGAGCTGTCTTACCACCTCCTGTCTATTAATAGTGGTGTCCTTTGGTGGTGACATGACTAAAATTTCTCTGACGTGTGGTGTGAGTCCACAGGGGCACCTGGGACAGCCACAAACCCACAGCTGAAGCACAAAGAGTAAATTTGTTTCCGTTACCTCCGTAACCAGGGGATCTCTGGAGCCCCACCCAGGCAGAGCCACACCAGAGAAGGGAAAGGCAGATTTAATCAGGATCCATGCCAGGGGATCCCTGGCTGTTCACACAGGCTTATCAAGGGTTATCTCCATCTGCAAGGTCACTGGAGTGATTTACAGTCACCGACCTTCTGCTTTGTAACCCATTCCTACCAACACGTGTGTTCATGAAAACTCTGCAGAGTAGCTGCAGTGTGGGCCCCCTGAGGATTACAGCAGGCGGCTTTCTGTACCCCAGACCCCTTGTCTTGCTTTGGACTGTAATGGATGTGTCCATACCATGTTTTGAGGCCCCATTTCATTATCTGTACAAATATTTGAGCAAACAGAGTTCAGTTTTGAAAGCAGTGTAGCTGTGCTGCATCAGTCTCATTTCAAACAATTAATTTTGCTGTTGCACTACACTAACATTGCTGTATTTCTTCTGGAACCTGAGAAATGAGGTGCATAACCATACCAGCTGCCTTGAAGGAAGTTCATGTATCTCTAAGCAGCCATTACAAGGAGGTCTTTTGCTCTTACACAAATTCTGTTTCCCATATAAAGATCTGAATTAATTTTGTGCTTCTATCTGTTTAGGTTAGTGCAGAGTAAGGGAAATTTGAAAAATTCCTATTTGTCTTTGGTTGATCATTGAAAAATTTTATTTGTTTCATACAAAACAGGTTTTAAATATGGAATTTTGTTTTAAATCAAAGCTGAAATTCTGTTTTCCACATGCTGTTAGAATTTTCAGACAGATTCTGATGCATGTTCTCTTGAGATCAGGATAAAAGGCAGTGCATTTTAGTAATTCAAATCGCAGGCTACTACAGTATCTAAGCCCTTTGCCTTTTTTGTTGTGTTTACTTTTGCAAAGCTTTTTGAGGCAGAAAGTGTTTTTGTCATAATTTTTGATAATGTACATTTTTATATTGTGTGAGGGTATAAAAAGCTGGAAGAAAAGGTTTATTCTAGAGCCTGAAATGTGCAGTGTTTTAGTGAGAGCTGTAGTATGGTCTTCATTATTTCCAATTGCTCCTATTGTTGTTCCCTCCTAAATTTCTTCGTATTAAAAGGTACTTTGAATTCTGCTGATATTAATTCTAGAGCAATCCAGCCAATTCACACATAAAAAAGAAGTGTTTCTACCATTTACTATTGTTCAGCTTCTATTTAAATGTATCAGAAATAGGCCACAGCAAAATGAGAGTCATACATCTCTTGCTTTTGTTGTCCTTATGGTCTTCTGGCAATTTAAGAATAAATAATAAAGATGCACATTGCATGTAGGCAGAAAATTTTGTGTAAGTTGCCTACCTCTGGCTTCAGTCATTGAAATTGAACTGAAAATTACAGTAGGGAGTATGTGATTTATTAGTATTTGTGGTATGAATGTGCTGTACTCTCACAGGATTTGTGTTCTACAAAGAGCTGTCCAAGTAATGTATTGTTTTTTTGTTGTGCAGGAGGATTTGCATCCAGCAGGGTTTTTTTTGAAAGTTAAAATTCTTCTTAAAGGTGGATCATCAGATGAAGATATCAACTCAGGTATCACAGCTCTGTCCAGGTTTCATATCCAAGAATCTTGACAGTGTTGTACATAGGAGAAAATAATCCTTTATTGAGTGTTTTGGCAGTATCTTCATTACCTAAATGTTGTTGTGGTTTTGGAGTATGAGATATAATAATCAGTGTCCAGGAGTTATCCAGATGCTGATTTCAATAGACTTGCTGAAAATAGTGAAGGGGGAAGACTCTGAAGCCAATTAAACGAAGACACTGAAGAAAGACACAGTAAAGCTACTGTTTATTTTAGAAATATACATAAGATTGTTCAGAAGGAGTGAAGGGACAGTCAGCATAGAAGAAAGGCTTGTGAAACATTGCTGTGTATTCCTTCTCTGATCTCATCCAAGGTAAAAATGTATAAATGTTGTTATTAACCATGCAGCACACACATACCTGCTTATCAGCACCAGCCAATCCAATAGGATGATAGAGGCTTAGGTAGTTGCCATTGCAATATGATGCTGCAGATAGACTGAGCCCTAACCTCAGTCTTAAGTCATTCCTGCTGGATAAGGATGAGACATTTTGATGGAAGGCAGCTTGAGGCAAAAGACAGTGCTGCTAATGCAGCCTATGCTGTTCCTGATTAAAGAGACAGAGGACTGGAATTCCAGGGCTATCCGTCTGTCACCTTTCTGTAGTACCACATTAGCTACACAGCAAAAAGAAAGTCAAAACACAGTAGACATGTTCTATTCTTCCTTTTGTTTTAGATCTCTTATATCATTGGAGTTTTTTTTTTGGTTTTGTTTCTCTGTTTCAGAGAAGCTATAAGAGGTAAATGGTAAATTGAGTAGTTAAGTGTTAAATTGATCAAATAGTGTCAACTGCTTTGTGTTCTCAATAGCTCTTGCAGAATTCCAGCACTCTGAGATGTCTTTAGACTTCTGTTTGAATACTGCCAAACTGCTGCTGGAGAATGGAAGGTATGAAGGCATCACTAAACGGGGTAAACACAATGTTTGGAGTTTGTAGGTGTTCCTTTGTAAGCAAAGAACATCTTATTATAAAGTAATGCTTTATTTTAAATAAAAGCTCACTGAACCAAGACAAACAGTTTTGAGAGGGAGCCTTTCAATTCTGTAGCAGGTGATTATGGCAGGAACAGAACAGACTGAAAAAAGTTTAGTGACAATTTGCAGTGCTGTAGCCTCACTTTGGAATGATTAATTCCCTATGTAGTTTTAATATATGTCTGGAATTACCAGACTAAAATCTTTCGTCTCACCAGCCCTCAGAATGAGTTTGAAGTCCTAGGATCATTCTTGTCAAAGGCAGTAGAAGGATGAACAAGTTACTGCAAAATAAATGGAGGCATGAAATTTCACCCTGTTGAATGCTCCATCATGATTACCTGTGTATCTGCTTCTGTCCTGAAGCAAATGTGGGGACTGAACTCCCTTGTGAATACGGTGGAACAAGTAAGTGCTAATAGGGAGCTGCCAATGAATAGATGAACTGTAATAAATTCATACCTTGATTCATTCTGTCAGTGTGATTGAATGAGAAACATGCTGTATGGCATGAATATGTGAATCTCTAGAATGGAAAATTAACAGCTCTTCTGGTGCAGCCTCTTAAAAATGCATCTGTGTGAATAGGGAATCAGTTGGTCTTGATTTTCTGAAATCTGTTCCTGAACGATTTGAATCTTCCCTTGACCTTGGAAAAATTACCCTGCTCCACATCGAGTTCCTGCTGCAGAATAAGAGAGAGCTGCTTGCTAAGCAAAAGATTGAAGAAATTATTATAGGTCTGTATCCATCTTTTGTTCCTGTTTACTGAAAGCTGGATGTAGTTGGCTAAGGTCTTGAATTCTAATTCTCACTTTTTTTGCTTATTCTCACCGTTCTTTTTCTTTGTGTCTGTTTTTCCTTATGTTTCTTTTATGTGGCAACTTTGAACTTCCATAATGAATAACAATCTTGATAAAACTCAGACTTAAATTAATTTGGTTCTTAGTGTGTGTGACTGGTGCACAGGGGATTAGAAACATTTACCAGAATGTGTAATGTTAATACTTTGTCCATCCAGCCCAATGTATTTTTGTTTGTCAGTTAAAACAGGTTGCATATCTTGTTTGAGCAGTTGAATAGCAGTTTATTTTTCAGGTCTGTTGCACCTGTAGCACTGTAGTATTTTTTGACTGCCTGAACTGCTGTAAAACAGATCCTATTTCACATAGCACCAAACTAGAAGCAAGAGCCACATTTATTTTTCTCTTACCTGTGGGTTTTTTTGGGGGAATTTTGGTTGGGGTTTTGTTTGTTTGTTTGTTTTTTCAGAAACAACAGGGTCCTGGCTGACGCTATTGCTGTGTGCTATGTTGTGGTTTTTTTTGTTGTAGGCTATGGGACAGTCTTTCTCAGATAGTTCTTTGATGCTTCTCAGGGTGCTTTGTAAAGTTCCTGTAAAGTGGTGATTTGCTGTATCTTTTCAGGTCATTATACTGGGAAACAGCTGTTGCCTGAAACCTTGAATCAATTGCACATTATCTTGTGGGACAGAGCTGCCAAACATTATGAGGTTTGGGACCAAACAGTAGTGTTCTTATTTATAACAGTGAAAATGAAAATCTTTTTCTGACCTCTTTGATATGTCTATTCTTGGTTAAAGTGCAAACTGTTACTAAGATCCTTGTTCCAGCTGGCACTAGTTTTATTTTCATCCAGCTGGGTGCTGTTCTCCATTACAAAATCAAGTTTCAGGTAGCCTGTCTCGAGGTTTGTGCATGGGAACAATTTTAGCCAGAATTCCTGCACCAGCTGGATCCCTGTATGTCTATGGGTCCAGATGGGATTCATCCAAGGGTACCCAAAAAGCTGTCTGGTGTCTTTGTGAGGCCTCTCTCAAGGATTTTTGAATGGTCTTGGGAATCTGGAGAGCTCCCAGTTGACTGCAAGCTGGTAAATGTTATCCCAGTTCTCAAGGAGGGCAAGAAGGATGAC
>VYZS01092031.1:0-10074 GCA_013400695.1 Neodrepanis coruscans | reverse complement strand
CCTCTGCCCACAGCAGCTGCCCACGGGTGAGCTGCAAAGGGGAGGCGGGAGTTTATTNCAAATTGCCAGCACAGAAAGGCACATCCACATGTGTGTGGGTGGTGAGTTTAATAGCAGAGAAATTGCCATTTTCCATGTGGGGGATGAAATCCTGGCCTCAGTGATGGCAGCAGCAGTTTTGTTTCCAACCTCAGTGGAGTTGGGATTTTGTCCCATTTCTTTTTAAGGGTTTTCCTTCCTTTTCTGTTTTTGGTTTATTTGTTTTGTTGTTTTGGTTTTTTTAAATCTCCAACCTTAGGGGTTTTGTTTATATTAATTATCTGATTTTCTCTATTTTAAAAAAAAATCTTTTGTGCTGTTGTAGTTCACTTAAGTTGGCCATGGCAGTAACAACACAGGGGGAAATGTGGGAATAGAACCATGATCTCCCCATCATGAGGACGACTGTTCCAATGTTTCTTCATGTGATCTATGCTAAAGTTTGACTGTCCTGAGGTGTTACTTTTTAATTAAATGGGAATGCAACCCAGGCATCTAATTTTGGGATAATTTGGGGATTTGCATAACTGCATTCCTGCAGGGCAGGTAGGAGTCCTAAAGAAAAAAGGGACATTTCAGGCTAAGCTGGACTGAATATTGTGTAATTCTTTGTGAGGACAAGACCTTAGACACTGGTGTCCCAGCTGCTTTGCAGGGACACTGTAGAGTCTACAGGACTCCTCTCTGGAGGATCAGGGTGTTCTGCAGAGTCTCTGGTCCCCATCAGTGTGGGCCCTGCACTGTCACTTGTGCATCGAGGTGGCTGCACTCTAGTGATAGTTTCCAGTGATGACTTGGGCTGCACAATCACAAGTGAGGGTGTGTAAACCACAGATTTTCTGCAGCCTTTGTGCAGAAAGGAAATTCTGCTGCTGTTCCGAATTTGTCAGCTGAAGCAAAGCACTTCTTTGCTGCCCTTTAATGATTATGTGGGGCATCGAAGATGTCACTGCTTTGCCTGCTGGCCATTCTTGTCTTTTGGAAGCTGATACCATCAAGGTGTTGCTTGGAGTTCCCCTGAAGCAAAGGTTTCTTCAAGTGCAGCCTCCTACCCTTCATCTCTCTGTTGGGAAAGAGGTGTAAGCAAACAACAATTTCAACAACCACTGTAAAAACCACCAGACTCTTGTTCCTCTGCTCCTACTGCCCTGAGAGGTTCTGAGGTAGCAAATCAAATGGGCATCAGCTGCTCCAGCACTAGCAAGTTTTGCTGGATGGACTCCTCTATTAAATAATAATGAGGAAGTTCTTTCTTTTGAGCTTCAGGTCTTATTTATGAAGCATTGTACGTTTTATTCTGCAAGTCAGAGCTGAGAAAGCCTGCAAATACAGTAGCCTTCCTCAGACTCCTTCCTATAGTGGAATTCAGGAGAAATTCCTTAATAGGATAGTGTAATACCTGCTTCCTGTGCAAATGATACATAATTTTGGATTGAACTGAGAAATGGCTGGACATCACTGTAACCCAGCAATACCAGTGAGGGTCCATAGCTCACGCTGGAGAGGCCAAGTTCCCAGTCTGCAGGTTGCCACAAGAAGGAGTCTGCAAGAATCAGCTGCTTAGCAGCCAGAAGCAAGAGCCAGTTCCTCCTTTGGGCACCTGCCCCCCACACCAGGGGGAGAAAAGGGCAGTGAGGAAGAGCCTCTGCCCACAGCAGCTGCCCAGCTGCAAAGGGGCGGCGGGAGTTTAAGGGATTTGTGGAACAAAGAAGATTTGAACTGTGATTTTTGTCATGCCTCTTGAGCTCAAGAAAGGCATATTGGTGTGTCTGGCTCTGATGAACTGTTTGATGAGCTGTTTGTTTAGCCAGCCATTATATGCATTGTTTTACAGTTAGCGTTTCTTACCCTTTATTCATCGCCTTTTCTGTGCTCTCTTTTCTCTGTGTCTTGTGTCTCTTTGCTTTCTCCCCCCCTCTTCAGCAGGCCTCCTATGCTGCCTCTTCTTTCTCTTCTGTCTCCTACTGTGTCCAGCAAACTAAAGTGCCCTTCACCCCCGAGGACTCCGGTGCCACTCAGGGCCTCACTATGTCAGTCTCTAACTCCTTTCTCAGCCGGCACAGCTCCTTTCCTGTGCACTCGGTGAGTTCCCTCCACGCTGTAACATGAGTGTGTTTTCTCATTGCTGATACATTTGTGTGCAAGTTCTGGGCTTACCCTCTCCAGTAAAGGTGAAGAAGGTTCTTTTGGAAGGCTTTGGAAGTCGTGTAGAAACCAGCCAGGTGGGAAAAAATGATGTGTGAGTCTTAAATTAAATGGAGCCCAGGGGGAGGTGTGGCTTTCGTTACTTTATGTAGTGTCCATGCTGACATTTGTGGCAGGGGACTGAGGAAGGAGAGCTGACCCTGTGCCCAGACACACTCCTGTGACCTTCATGCTCCCCAGGCTGCATCTTGGAGCTGCAAAGCCTTTTTGTTCCATTGCATAACTCCAACCATGTGGATGAGTCAATTAAAGGCTGCCATGTGATTCTGGCCTTTGGAGAAATAACAAGATACCACCCCTGAAATACATGGATTTTGTCAAACATATGGATCAGTGGCTGCAGCTCCTCAGTTTTTTTTCCAGAAAATGTCCTCTGCCTGATTTTTCATCTCGTATTTGCCCATCTGTTTCCCTTCAGGTCTCTGTGGTCCAAAACAAGATCAGTTTGCTTGTATGATTTGCTGATGGATGAGCAGGGTTTTCTCTCCTACAGCACTTGTGAGCAGCCTGAAGAGAGAACCACAGGAAGAACTGGGAATAATTTAAATAAAAATAGGAATAATGTTAGAGCACTGCTTAAATCTGTGATCAGCTGCTTAAATTAAGTGATAGTAATAACAAAGTGCTAATATAATGAAATTAAACTCAGCCATGGGATTCCTCCAGCTCATCAATGTGGGGCTCGTTTGCATGTAAAACTATGTGGTTATGCTCTGATTGCCATGTGATGACAACTGAGAATAGACTATGTTTTAGCAGTGACCTGGATGTTTAGTAAATTAGACTGCTTCTGGAGAAGAAATTATCAGACCAGACTTGAGAAAATTCAGAGGTGTTCAATTAGTTTAATATTAAATGTTTGAAAACAGTATCCTCCCACTGTGCCACTGTTATCTTCCCATTTCAACACTTACTCATTCTTTAAAAATTAGTGATAATCACTGGTCCGAAGAAGAAGAAAGTATTCAAGTGCTTTACAAGTAGTGCTACTTCACAAGCCATGAATTAAAGCTTTTGGCTTCCACTTGTGTGAGAGAGAGAAGTATCATAGCTCTGCTGCGCAGATGAAAAGGCTGAGGGGTGGAAAGATTAGTGCTTGCATAAATTTGTGATAAACAGTTTTAAAATTTGAAGTCAAAGTCCTGGATTTTACAGCCCTCTTATTTGGTAGTGGTCCTTGCAAGCAAAGCATGGAGCTGGAAGACTCAGTAAAAGCACTTGACTATTTTTGTATTAATTGAGAGGCTATAAATATGATTCTATAATGTCCTAAAATATGTGGGCACTTTGATTTAAAAAAGAGTCCTTGTTGGTTTAAATCGTTACTATTTATTAAATTGTCCTGACCTGTTCTCATCTTACTTTGGACTCCATTACTGTGAATATATTATCTTATGAAATGTTAAAACTTCATTAAAAAATCCTGACTCATTTTTGCAAGGATTTGGGGAAGGGAAAATGAATGGCTGGAACATGAGGAACAATGAGAACAATGAGACAGTGCACTGTCAAATGCACAAAGGAAATAAGCTGAATTAAAAATGGTGACTTTTCCATTAGTGCCTTTAAATTAGGATAATCTCATAGTTGCTCATGTCTCTGGCTGATCTATTTTTTCACAGGAAAATGAGATTTTCACTATGACAGTGTTTCTTTGAGCTGCAAAATACCAATGTCCTTACATGCATCATAGCTGACCCATGTAATACCATAACCATGGCTTATCCTATTTCCCCTATCCCTAATGAGACTGAGATGTGTAACAGCTGTGAAGGTTTGGATCCAGCCCAGGGTGACACCCTCCTTGAGCACTGAGAAGGACCAGGGCCCCTCTTCCAATCTGCTCCCAGCACTGATGGTGTGGTTTCACTCAAGGGATGCCACGAGCTGCACCTTTAAACACATTCCTCTGCTCCTCATATTTTCATGTCTTCATTTTTCCTCTCTTCCTATAAAAAGGCTGCTCAAGTGAGTGCTATGGTGAGCATTAAATCTGGTAAAAATAAGCATTAGCTTCCCTCCAGCCCTCAGCAAGGGAGTCAGTGCTAGGGAGAGCAACCTTCCAGACACAGCCAGCTGAGGAGTTGGCCTCTTGTGTATTCAGGTATCAGTGGTGACTACCAGATCTTTTAAAATTATATGTCTCCTATGTATGAACTGTTATCCCTTCTGCACAGGAAGCAAAATCCTCCTTGGATCAATCCTGGAAAGTCCAGGCTAAATGCAGTGGCTGTCCACTGACCCAGTGTCAGCAAGGCCCTGCAGCTTTGCCAAACGTAGCCAATTTTTTGAAATTATCCTGTGCTTTTTTTCCTTCCCTGGAAACTGGCCTGGGGTGGACAGGAGGATTCAATCCCAGAGGGAATAGCTGGCCTTGTACCCATCTGTTCAAGGGTTGGCAGTAGGAAAGCAGATCCTGCACTGTGTTCTGCATGTTATCCTGTTAGCTCTGTGCTCCAGGTGAAGGAGTAGTGCCTTACTGCTGATTTACAGGGCTTAAAAAGACTCTTTTCAGACCAAAAAAAAAAAGGAGGTGAAGTTGTTCAGAGCATCTTTTAGTTTTTAATGCACGAATTTCTTTGCTAGAGCCCCAACTCCTTTCCCTCCCATCAGCCCAGCTGCCACCACTGCTCTGTCAGCCCACTAATGGTGCTTTTCCCTCCTTTGCAGGAAATTGTGTCAGAGGTAATAGCTTTTACTGGATAGAGGCAGATTTTGAGCAACTGGATCAAACCTCATAGGTTTGGCAACTTGAGCTGTTTTTAACCGAGTCTGATTCGTGTCTGGCCTCTGTGCCAGCAAGGATTGTGTTGGTAGTGTGGGCTGAGTTAAGGAATTGCAGCATCATATTCCCCATCCCATGCACAGCTAAGCCATTAAATCCCATGTTGGGGGGACAACTGGATTGTGCTGTCAAGGATTCTAGGGATTCTCATGTCTTTGAAAGTACTGAAGAGTGGGGAAGGGGTTAGGAATCAGATCTTGAAATCTTGATTCTTCCTGGCAGCTGGAGAACTCTGCATGGGTAGAGGAAATCATCCAGTGACAAGCTCTGCTGCTGTCTCTCCACACATTTTCCACCAAAGGCTGCAGAAAGTCTTGTGGAAGTTTTTCCTCACTGAAACAAGGAACAGTTGTATCTCTGAGGCATGTATGTGCCATTAGTGGAAATTTGGCTGCATCCTCCACTGTGGAGAAAAAACTCGCCTTTCTCAAAATGTTTTTTCTTGTGTTTTCTTTTTAATTAAGAAACATTTCCAGTAATTTTCCAGAAACCAATTGGCTGTCAGATTCCAGCAGAAGGCACAAGTGATTTCCTTATGAAAGCTCCACTTCAGCGCTTCTGTTCTCACTTGTTCCCACCACTCTTGAACAAATTGAGCAAGCTCCCAGAAAATTCACAGCAACTGTTTTTCTTTCTTGTGTGTGTGCTAACGTATGTTCAGGGAAAGGAGGGGATCAGATAAGTAGTTAAAGGCCTGCATGATGCAGACATGTGCTTCCCATGTTTTCCCTGCCTTGCTCCCGTTCCTGTAGCATAATTCCAGCCTGTAACACACACCAGGCTCTGGCCCTCAGCAGAGACTGAGCTGTTTCCATTCATATGGTGGGAGCCTCAATCAAACCAGGACTGGGAATTCTTAGTGTGTTTGTTCGTTTCTGTCCCAAGGTTTCGGATCCTTAATTTGGAGCAGAGGACAGGGGGAAAGAAAAGATTTGCATCCATTTATCCAGCTGCTGAGTCCTAGGTTTTGCCTTTCCTGTTTAGCATTCCTTCTGTGTTTGTGTTCATTTCCACTGCCCACGGCAGGTCTGGATGCTGGTATTAATAGTGGTGGTATTAATAGTGCTGTTGCCTGCTGGCATCATTGAATCCTCCTTTTGAAAGCCACTTCCTTTGGTGGTTTGTACATTTTTCTGCAGTTGGAGCACTGCAGGTCTGTGTATGTCTCTAAACAGTGCCATGTTGACTTTATAGGCCACACACACTGTGTTTTTTTGTGTGGTTGGCTTTTTAGGAGTCTTGTCTTTGTCTCCAGGCTCTTCCTTTTCAAGAGCTGCTTCCTGAACATGGTGGTATTGTCTACAAGCTGAAGAAGAGTTGATGCCATAGGTGCAATCAGATTGAATTCTTCTGATGGTTTCAAGGGAGAGATGCATGACAGCATGGTTAATAAATCTTACAAAGTTTTTTTCACTCACTTCCCCCTTACTTGTTTTGTTGCAAAGATGTACAGGAATCCCTCCCCCTTAAGTAGAAGTTTGGATTTTGTGTTTTCTTGCACAGAAGCCAGGAGACACAGCAACCCTCATCCATCCACCCATCTGGGCAAACCATTGCTTTAAACCAGGGAGGTCAGCTGTGCAGCTGGGTCAGAGGCTTTGCTGAGAAACATTCCAGCCTGAGGAGTTGCTGCCTTTCCTGTGGCAGTGCTTGAAGCCATTCTGTTGGCAGCTTGTGTTTCCAGCCATTCATTGCAGGAGCATTTCCTTCCTCATTAGCAAAAGTACCTGGAAGCCCAGCATTGTGTCATGAGATAGGAAGTCTTTTCCAGTAGTTGTCTGTGCAATTATATTCTTAGGGTGTAACGACTTTGTGCAACACCCAGTGTTTTGTGAACATAGTTCTGTACTGTTGGAATTTGGGCATCCATTTCTGGCTTGTTGCCCATGTCATTCTCTTAATAGCATTAGCAGAGGAGATCTAGAAGATTGATCCTTTCCTCTGATAGCTTCATATTTTGGAAGTCTGATGCTCTACCTGATCTGGGAGTGTCTGGCAGGATGGCAAATTAATTTGGCAGAAGTCCATAGGGTAGAAGGCTGTGCTTAAAAGGTAAAGACTGTGTCTGCTGATCCTGCAGATGCTCTGTGAGCCATATAATTGAATTCAGCTTTGGATTTAGGATGGAGACTGCTGTAACTTGCAACCAGTGACTCCCTGCACATATATATCCCTGTCTCCCTGTTAGCTGTGGTCAGTTATGCCTGGTGAGGGCAGAGAAGTATCACTCTTGAAATAAGTTTTCTATTAGAGTGCTTATCTCCTGCCATCTAATCCAAATAAACAGTCAGAATGTCAGTGACCTTTGGGACATCCGGTAACACGGCTGCTAATGATGGAAAGCTGTTCTAAAATATTCACTGTTGCAAAAAATCAAAGGCAGCAGATTGAAAAGGTTGAAAGATGCCGACTCTGGGAGACCTCTGTGTGTCACGGTGTGTGGTAAATGTTCAGGGCCAGGCACGTTTGCTTCCTGCTGTTCCCAGGAGACAAGACTGCTCCCAGCTCAGATGACGCTTTGTGGAAGCACTTCCTAAGTGGCAGAGAGATCTTTTTAAAAACCACTTTACTGGCAGAGGGATCTCTCTTCTCCCTGTCTTGGCTGTTTGCTCTCATAGTCAGGATCACTCATGCTGGGAGACCATCTTCTGGTCCTGAGGTGGGAGCTGGGGTGTGGTCAGAGTTCAGGTACAGGAAAGCACCCTTTCCCAAAGATTCCTGTTGCACCCTGTTTTGTAGGTTTCCCAGAGATTATTTTTAAATACTTAAAGCCATGGAGTAAGAGGTTGTGTCCTTACAGCCATAACTGAGGCCTTACTGACCCTACAGGAAACCTCTAAGAAGCAGATTAAAAACAGCACTGATTTCTTTCCAAGATAAACTGTTGCCTCTTATGGGGAGGACTAGAGGATGACTTGTTTCCCTGTGACAGTTGTGTTGAATGGGCTGTCCCCTCCCAAGAAAAGTATGTCTTTTAGAGGATGACAGAGCTTCCAAGAGATGTACAACACCCAAATCCCATGGAAGCCATTGCTGCAATTCCTGCTGCAGCTGCTGGCTGGGTCAGACTATGGAGCAGCAGGAATGGGTGCCATATGGACATCATCTCCACTGCAGGGTGATTTTTTTTCTCCTCTTTAAAAGTATGCTTTAGTCTTGGCTCTTGTCCCAGCAGGCTGCATAACTGGAATTCCAGAGCTGCTTGCAGGCTCCAGAGGAAGGAGGGGGCTCCCTATCTAAGAGATGCAACTTTACAACAAGATTGGAAGTCGAGAGCAGTCTGACTAATTAATGCCAGTGCTCCAAAGGCTTCTCTGCACTGTTCCCTTTGTTAGCAGCATGCTGAGAGCCTGTCTGTGTCCTTAAATGATTGTTCACGGGTCACATAATGAAGATTAATGCTTTTTCCTGGGTACCTGGGCCTTAAAGCAGCGTTTCAACACATCTCATGCCAAGATGTTGTTTTGAAAGGTATATTGACGAAGCTGAGGAGAGATGAATGTATTTTGATTGTCAATGCAAATGTATTTGCATTTGAACTTCTAAAATTTATGCAATGTTATGTTATGTTATATTTAGGTCTAAATTGCCTCTGAATTGGGATTAATGTCTCTGAAACTCCGCAAGGCAGAAGCTGTGCAAATGTTAAGCAGTAACTCAGCTCCCTGAGCTGCTGGCCCAGGCTGCAGGCAGGGCACCAGAGTCTGCCCTGAGCTAACCCTGCCAGCACCTCACGCAGGGCTCTGCTTGTCCCACAGTGACTTGGCTGAGGACAGTCATTTCCTTTAAAAAAAGGCCTGGCTTTTCCTTTGGGTTCAGCAGGTCGGGAACAAAACCCTTTGGAACTCCTGGGTGGAAGATGTCCATCAACTACAAAGTGAAGGACAGCATGTGCTGCCTGTCTCTTGTGGGTGCAGGAAGCCCAGCTCCAGGGGAGCTGGCACACAGCTCCTGTTGGAGCTAATTATTTCCTTTACAGGACCAGAGGTTCTTGTTATCAGGACAGCAGTTTTTTGAGTGCCTTCCTGAAGCATTGCAGCCATGGTTTGGGGTCTGGGCTGGTTCTTGGGGTGATAGTTGGCATATCAGCACCGGTGAGATCATGAAATACCAGGCAGGCATAATGAATCTGCTGAGCCAAGATGATGTCATGAGCCTGGCGTCTTACGAGGGATTTAGTGGTTTGTGCCATGCAAGTGAAAATGAATAAATGTAGAGCATTTATCCAGGCAGAAAGTAAATACAGAGATTAGACTTGTCATTGTTATTGAGGCAGCTCCAAAAGCTGACAGTGTCCCTGGAGCCAGCGCTGCTCATCCGGAAAGAAATGGGCAGGAAGAGAGAGGAGCCCGTCCTAGAGCCAGTCTCCTTTTAGCCACAGGCATGTGGTGGGGATTTGCATTTTAATTATTTTTCAGTAGTGTTTTAAGCTCTCTGTCCAAAGCATCCCCCTCCCCTTCTCTGTGTTATGGCCTGCAATTTGTTTTGGGCCCTGAGAATACACCCAGAGCATTGCTGGACTCCCGGCAAGGCAGAGGGCAGCCACTCGAGGATTAAGGTGGTGGAAGGTAAAATCTAACCGTTGACCTTTATCTTTCCCTTCCTTTGTAGTGGAAAAGCTTTTTCTGACCAGGCTTCTGGCCTGAGGCTGTTCTCAGTTTGGATTTTTAAGCCCAGACTTTCCTAGGTAGAAACAAAAAGCTTTGCCTAACCTGCTCAACTCTCCTGATAGAATGTAGCCTCTATTCTCTGATTCCTGCCTTTGTTTCCCCTTCTTTTTACATCACAGTGGTGTCACTTTTCAGCCTGGTTTGAGCAAGTTGTGTCTGTGCTTCTTGAGAGCTCTGTACTGCACCATCCCTCTGCAGCAGATCACTCAACTGAGCAGTGCCACAGCTTCATTTCGGAGTGGATTTTTTGGATGATGTGGTTCTTCCTTCAGTCCACTTGACCATGGCACAGATCTCACTAGTGGTTGATCTCTGCAGGTTTTAAAATAAACTCCTCTCCAGCAGATTAAGCATTATTGTCTTTTTTTTTTTTTT
>VYZS01091927.1:0-21631 GCA_013400695.1 Neodrepanis coruscans | reverse complement strand
CTTTTATCTTTGTCCCCCAAGTCCGACCTTGGTCCCAGATGACAGTGAAATCACTTGGTGTTTTTCCTTGTGGGGTGAGCCCTGTAGATAACTGTTGGTACTAAGGAATCCCTCTAGCTATTAGTCAAAGATAAAGATCCTCTAGGGACAGAAGTTTTATATTTGTGTTGCTGTAGTGGGAGAGAAAGGGAGGCCAGTGTGAGGGAATGTGTTGCTCAGTCCCTGGTTGCCCCAGGCTGTGGGATGCTGGCAAACAGCACTAGGTTTTCCCTGAAGAAAGATGTATCAGTCTCCTGCTGTTGTGTTGTGACTTCCCAAACCAATAGACATCCTGAGACTTTTATGAATAACATTTTTGTCTTAAAACAGGCCAAGCCAGAATGCAGCTCTAGGGTTGGTTTTGTCCTCACCAGGAGAGAAACGAAGGCTCATGGGCACCTGAGTTACTTCCATGGGGGCTTGTCTAGGTCTTGTTTCCCAGCCCTGCATTTCTTTGCCTGGTCTATCTGAGTCATGCATTTCAGGTCAGCTTGCGCTTCTGCAATTGAAAAAGATTGTAAATTAATCTTCAGTGTGGCATAGATCTATGGACCAAATTTCTCTGTGCAAAATGTCTTGAGATTTTGTTGAGTGACTAATCCAGCCTTATTTGGAGCAATTTATATGGCCCAATTTTGCTGGTTTAAGATTAAACTATTCAAACAGCTCTGTCTTTCCATGGGCGTAGCAGCGGCATCAAAGTCTGTCAGCACCCAATAAATAAGATAGTACAGAGCCTGTAACTTTTAATGATAAATACCACCAATAGCCTGTGATAGGCTTTTTTTGGAGAGTGATCAACTGTATTGCCATGGTATACAAGGAGAGAATATCCTGCAACTAAGAGCAGCTATATTTAGAAGACAACTGCAGCAGGCAATGGGGGAGTGCTGAGGTGGCTGTAACTGATACCCCAAAATAGAGGTCAGCAATTTGACCTTTCTGCTTGGCAGCCAAGCAGCTGAGCCTTGTTGTTGTCTTTTTGGACAAATTATAAGACTGGAAGAACTACTGCCTTTTCAGAAATGCCCTATTCAAATGGCTATAAATTACTAAGAAAAGTATTTGCACCAGATTTGTTAAGTTCATCACATGCCAGGCATAATGCAGGGCTTCTGCTGAAGGGGCAGCAAGGCTGTATTTCCCTACCACCATGAAAATAAGCACAAAAACTTAGAATAAACCTTATTGTGAGGAATAAATAAAAATAGACATATTCAAGAAAATCTTGCCTTTCAAATATTCTTTGTAATATTATAAAACAAGACATTTTGATCAAAACGTGTTTTATGGAGCTAAGCTACTTTGATTTTTTTGCCCAGGTTTAAACTGAAAGATTGGACATGTTTGTTAGCATTAGCTAATGAGCAGATATAGTTTTGGTGGTAATAATAACAATATGAAAATATCATTCTAACATGGCCCAATGCCAAAAATTCCCCAAGTTGTTGGAAAGGCCTACAACAGAAAGAGAGAGCAGTAAAATTCCCTCAGCAAGCCTCTTTCTGAGGTTGGCCTGCAGCTGCCCAGCTCAGGGAGCCACTGTTTGTGCCAGCAAGGCCAAAATGGGAAAACAGTCACCCAGTATTTGTGTCCAGTGGGGTTCACCCACCACAGACGTGGCATGGTGTTTCAGCCAGTGTGCTTGCAATAGAAAGGCATGAATATACCTGAAAAAATATTATTTACCTTTTATACATATCCAGATAACTCTGTTGCTGTGGTTTTCATTGGAGAGTATTTTAAAAGACCTGTTTTTGAGGACAAGGGGTCTTCATGCTTAGCTATTCCATCCTTTACCATTTCCAGGCTTTCACAGACCCATTAAGGGTAGAAAAAGCCTCTAAGGTCATTGAGTGCAACTGTTAATCCAGCACCACTGTGTTCACAACTTTCACAATTAAGATACATGGAGATATAGAAATCATCACTGAGTCAAACACTGAAAAAAGGGCTGACAGGTGTGCAAAGATCACACACAGAGCAAAAGAAACATCTTTCCAATTTCATTGCATATCTACTACATTGATTTTTCACATACACACTGCTGCTGAATTTTTTTAATTGTCTCTCCCACGCTTTTGAACTTCAGCTCTAATTTCTTGCAGTACTCCTTATGCCACTTGCCTGTCATTAATTGCCTCACTCATGAGCCCTACATGAGTGTCACTTTGTTGAGCTGCCAAGGTATGTAGGATATAATGCATCTCGCTTGTTTTCTTTTCCTACCCTCCTGGCCCTGAGCCAAAGAAATGCCATCACCTCATCACCTGCAGCTTGCCCTTCTAATATCTCTCATTTTAAATTAAATCTCACATTTTATTTCTCAGGCATGGCAAGAATTTTATGGCACTTGCACTTAAAAGAGGTGGCTCTGACCACGCTATGGGCAAAGACATGTCTCTCCAGATGTCTGTGGTCTCTTTGCTTCCTTTCTGCTGTGTGTGCATAGGTGGACAAGCTGATTCTCTGTGGAATTTTTAGGGGCAAACACTGGAATAGGAGAAACTGTATAGAACAGCTGATTGAGCTGGCTAACATTGGCTGTATAACTTCAGTATTTCTTCAGCTTGATCTCACAAACACCATTTAAGAGAATTCGAATATTTTCCTCTCATTCAAGACTAGGATAAACAGTTGGTGCCACAACTCGGCATTTCTTCATATGCAAATGTCTGTTCTCTGAGCATTTTACCTTCCTGCTTGATAATCCAAGGAAAAGCTTTGCAGTAAACTGAGGAGCTGAACTGTGAACTGGTGGCTGAATTGTTCTGTTAAAGTTTTAATGCAGAGATCCAGGACTGTGTTAAGCTGAACTTGGGTTTGGAAAGTTTTTCTGTACCATGCTGGGCAGATATATGTTTGGATTCTCTTCTTGTTTATGTATTTTTCTTGGCCCCTGCAATTGCGTCTGCATTGTGATTAAAAAGTATTTAATTAACATACAAAAATAAAATTTAAAAGTGTAATAGTTATTGTAAGAATAAAACTGTACCAAACCACTCAGGCAAACTGCACCCTGGAGAGCTGGTAAGCTTGGAAAAGCTGAAAAAATACAACTACAAGTGTAACAACTTCTCTCGAGAGGGGTACAACAAGCCAGAAAAATAAAACCCACCATCTAGTACAGCCAACAACCACCCTGAGGGCACCAAGGCAAGGCAAATAAAACGCACACCCAAAGCTAAACAAGAAAAGTGCCTTTCCTCATACTTGCTCCTAAGGCTGGGGGTGTGACCAGACAGCAAAGCCAACTAGGATTTTCCTGATGTTGCAGCTTTGGGAGTTGCAGAGGTGGAACAGTGGCCCTTTGAGCTGTGAAATTCATGTCACGTGAGAGCCAGCTGCTTTTGTCAGTGTTGTGTTCTGTTGTCCCTGGTTCAATGTCTTAACATCAGACATTTTTCCTCAGTTCCTCTTGCTTCCAAGCACAGTGTAGCTGCAGGATAAAGGAGCTCTGGTGTGTGACCACCCCTGCAAGCAGCAGATATTTCGTGCCCTGAATTCTTGCAGGCTGCCAGAAAATCTTTGTCAGAGGTAGGGGTATCTGATGGTATTTATTGCAAGAGCTTTCTGACACTAGAAGGCAGCTTGGGCAGTTGTGGTGCTGAACCCACACTGCAGAGGGGCATCATCTCCCCCAGGTACCTGAGGGCAAAGCAGGGTGTCCAGGTCAGGGGCCCTGAGATCCTCTAAAACCAAAGATCACAGCCCTTTTACAGCAGCAGCTCTTCCTTCTCTGCATTCTTGTATTTTTATAAGCTTTCTTTCCAAACAGTAAGTTCTTATTTTTCTGTCCTGGTTGTAGGTGTGATTAAAATGCTTGAACAGAATTAGCAAGTGAATATTAAAAGTAGAGAAGGGCTTAAGAGTGAGAAGCCCAGGTCAGGGAGATGGGTGGTTTTGCAATTAGTCTTGCATGCAGGGGATTGTCATTATCTTCCAAAGACTGCATCTTATCTTGAGCCCTTTGAAAGCACTTTTCTTCCTGGGCCTCCCTGTCCTGGATGCTTCTGTTGGCCAAAGTCTCCTGGTCATCCCAGGGGGCCAGAACTGTGCTGGGCAGGGGACCTCCCTGGTGCTGAGAGAGGTTGGATAATGTGAGGGGCTGCTCAAGGGGATATGGGGGATCTCAGTAGGGGAAGTGAGGGGCCGTGACTCGTGGCACTGGGAATGGAAGGGACATGGGAGGGATGGGAGGATGCTTTGAAAGTGGCATGTGAGTCAGGGAACCCATTTATGGGCAGAGCAAGCTCAAAGCACTTTCTGCCCAGAAATACTTCTGTCATATAATTTCTTCTGGCCTTTTGCATTGCCTGAAGGCTCACTAATGCACTAATGCATCTTGCTTAACTGAGTGATTTAAACCTCTCCAAGGCCTGAATACATAAACTCTTCTAAATTGCTATAGCCGCATTTTTACTCCCTTTAAAAAACAAGTGTAAATTCCTCATGGCCAGCTACTTTTTATGGATCCCTTCAGTGCTTTTGTGAATTGCAAGGTCCTTGGGCCCCAGCCATGAATATCAAGTTTGCAGCAACTGAATTATTTTCGTGATTAAAGATAGTAAAGGATTTACAGGCTTTTTTTCTCTCCCCCCTCCCCCAAAGTCTCTCTTGGTTGCAGTTGTCCTGAGCTCTGTTGTATTTCACAGAAAATGAGATGGGAATTCATGCCAAAACAAGAGGTTAATTTCAAAACCACAGTAGAATTGGGTATATAATGATGTAAGATTTGGCTTTATTTTTCTGCTGGTGGCTCTGGAAGCAGAGTCCCCATCTTCTGTGTGCAGAAATTCACCTTAACATGAACAATGAGAAAACACTTGCCAGGGGGATTACAATTAATGCCTTTCCCCTACAGAAAGAGAGATGTCACTTGTCTGTTCCCAACCATTTTCTGCAAACAGTGTGCACTGGAAATCATGGCTGAGTCACACAGAACAAGTGGGATGAGTGAATCAGCCTTGATAAAATAAGAATTGTCCTGGATTGCTGACCAGGATTCATCGTTTGAAGTGACAAAACCATTTGATGGTTAATGTCCCTGGCAGTATTTATTCCTGTGGCCTCAGGCATTTCCTGGTGCTGGTCCAGTCTGGAAGCTGATGAACCAGGTGTTGGAAAGCTCATGTAGAAATAACCAAAGCCCTTTTGTCCCCTGGGGGCTTGATATTACCCTACAGGGACTGAGCTGATTCTGGAAAACATCCTTCAGACGACATGGCATCCTTTCCAGACAGGTGCTATATTTGGCCTCCCTACTATATGCTACTAGAAAGCAGAGATTTATGAGCCAGCTCCATGATATATAGCATTTGATCCTTGTCCTGATGGCTTGCAAGAACTTGGACCTTGGATTGTTTCTGATCCTTTGGCCTAGCAGTGCTGTGCTGGCACACCTCCAGGGCAGAATTTAGCAAGTCCTGCAGCTCAGGCCAGCATAACATTTTAAACTACTGACAAATGTGATCTTCCTTTGCTCCTTACCCTTGATTTGCCTCCATTTATTTTCCTGTCACTGGAATTCCTCATTACTCCCAGTCCAAGCTGTTCACAAACCTTGCTGAAATTTTTTTTTTCTTCAGTCTGAAACTTTGGTCTGGCCTTATAATTACAGTATTATTAATGTATTTTTATCATTGTTAATTATTTTTACATGCTGAAATTGATTCAATATGCTTGGAGCTGCCATGCTGGAACATGCCTTGATTCTTTTCCAAGCTGGAGTCCTTGTGCACCAAACATGGAGAGTTCCAATGGCTTTAAATCACTATAAACTTCACTGAGTGATTTAAATTATTGGAGTGTATTCAAGTTTTTATAAGCCCTCAAATGTGAACCCTGCTCAAATTCTGGGTATGTACAGTGCAGAGGGATCTAAAATGGTTTGAGTGCTCGACATACTTTCTAAGCCCCTGGCTGGCTGGAGAATAATCAGGCAGTGCACTGTGCAGGGACCTCTTATGATGGGAACCATCACATTTTAAAAATGCTTTTAATATCTTTAAATTGGAACGTCCCTGCTTCGTTTGAGGGACCTTGAGTAGAACTTTCTGCGTGGCTTGGAGGATCAGCAGTGTGATGAAGTGGGTTTCATCCCAGGGATGATGGATTGACTTGTGCACAAGGTCGGTCTAAAGGCAAGCCATCACCGATTTCTGGTGACAGCCTGTGCAGTTGTGATCCGTGCCAGGACCCCAGAGCGGGGCGAGCAGAGGGCTGAACCCTCCTCTGATCTTCAGATCAGGTCCTAAGTCTGGGTCAGGTGATGTCCATCCTGATTTTGGTTGAGCAATGTCCATGCACCAAAACAAGCAGTCCCTCGGGCATATCCTCTGGTCAGGAGGGCAGCAAGGAGGGACATCAGAGGTCAAGAGCTTGATATGCTGAGATTTTTCAGCTCCTTTTTATTTCAGAAGGTCTCAGTCCAAGAAAAAAGCTGTAAGAGGTTGGCCAAGTGGTGGAAGGAGGAGACCAACACGGGTGTGAGAGAGCAGGGCAGAGGGGCTCTCTCTCACCCTGAATCTCATGAACATGGATCAACACTATTTATGCACCATGTTAAACTTGCTTGGGACTCTCATTAAGTCACCAAGTGCAAAATCCCAGGAAACCTGATAGAGCTCAAATACCCACCTGAACTCTTTCAGGAGAAGCTGCAGCCCTCAGCCATATCTGGCGTGGTCTGTGATGTCCCATCCACCACACAGCCCAGCCCAAGGAGTGCAGGGACAGGGACACTCAGCTGCAGCTCCAGCAGGCACAGAGGCAAGTGAACATATAAAATCTTCTGCAAGCTTAAAAAGGGTCTTGGAGGAGAAGTATAGCTGCTGAGCAACATGATTCACAGCTCTGAGATGTTGGCTTTGAGGCTGGTGGATTTGAGACAGCAGATAATCCACAGTCCTGCAAAATATTTAATCGTTTCAGATTTCATTTTTTATGGACAACTGCATAACATCTCTGCTATAATTCCTAGCCCTCTCAATCAACTGGCTAGCTCTTTTTATACTCACAAGTGCAGCTGCTGAACACATTGCTGCAGTTGGGAGTTCTGCCTGGACGAATTGTTTCAATGGGTTTGATATCACTGAGTATGTATGGGATGTGTGTTAACCTGTGCAGTAAAACATCTAAGGTTTGTACCCATAAGGCTAATTCCTGCTGCTCCTACTCAGTAAGTAATGACAGCTGTGAGACCTGTGAGTCGTGAGCACCTTAAATTCAATTCCATTTTGTTATGTACCTGTACGGATTTAATAATCTTTGTTGATTAAAAATAGTTTTTTAATCCTAATGGACTAAATTCTGCCCTGAATTACTACATCTGAAGTAACTTTAAATAAAAGAGAGAAAACCCTATCAGTGAGGTCAGAATCAGGCCCATCATACTGCTCAAATCTCATTTTAATAGTAAGAGAGTGTTTTATTATTCATCTTAATGACAGTGCAAACCCCAAACTACTGTACTTTCAAGGAACAGGTTCTTATATTTTAAACAACATTTAATTCTCCTTAAAACCTCTTTTATTAAAAGTTTTAAGAATAATATTAAATATATAAACAGCCATGTTAATTAGATTATATAGTTAATGTACATTGGAACTATGACTTATTGCAGAGTTACTGACTATGAAAGCACATTTTGATCATTCCAGGCTGTAATCCGCACTTAATCCATCCCCAGTCTGTCAATCAGTCGAATACAATCAGGATATTTATGATCACATCAGACCAGAGATCTGGAAGAATTTAGCAACTTTGCAGAGCTGAATCCAGAAAAGAACCGGGGTGGGGGGGGGAATGTTTCCACTGGCAAAATGAACCATTGCCAGGAAAAACATTATTGTTGACTTGGCCCGTGTAATTGAATTTTCTACTCAGAAGTAACTTACAAACCAGCAACTAGGAGAAATTATCAATATTGGGAACTCTCATAATAACAAAGCAGAGGAGTTTTACCTGGCACAGCACTTTTTAAAATCCTTTTTTTTTTTTTTCAAACATAGTGCTGTGGTTTTTTCCCCTCCTAGTTTTCTGCCATCATGAAATAATTCAAATCACTAGGGCAGCAGAAAAAAGCATCCCTTTCTTGGGCCCCTACCACAGTCCCTGCTCTAGTGACTGCAAGCACCTCCCAGCAAAGCTGAGTCTCTGAGGACAGGGAAGACCTGAACAGTATTGGGGCACCTGATCCCCTGCCCAGGCTGGGGAAGGCTATGGGATCCATGCTACTTTTAAACACCTGAATCATGTCTCAGTATTTCTATAAGGGATGTGCAATTTGATAGCAAAATATGTGCCAGTAGTGAGGGTGTCCTACAGGAACATGATACATCTTGCCATGGAAGAGATGTGGGGCTGGTCATCAACTGGCGACTGCTATGGTTGTCTTGTGGGTTATTTCAATACCCTCCACCCTTGAAAATATTTTCCATGGAAATAAATGAAGAAACAGACTGTTTGGAAGAAAGATGTGTCAGAAAGGAGGGAGGGGACCAGCACTGCTCAGCTTGTGGTGGGGGAAACTCCATGGAATTTTCCAAAAAGGGGTCATATGCACCCTCTCCATGCTTTTCATCCAACCCAGGATAATCCTCCTGTATCCATGATCCTACCTCTCAGTGACAGGATGGAACATGCTGTAAATAACTTTCATTATGGACACCTTATTCTCCCACGTTGAGAGAAAAACTGAGATAGGGGGCTGTGCCACCACTTCTCTCACAGCTGTTCACATCTGTACACAGGGCATGATTTTCTTGTCTGCTTAGACAACCAAATTGGTATTTGCCTACTCAAAGCCACATGTAAAAGCTTGATTTGGCCATTTCAGCCCTGAGTAATGTTAAGCAATATTATGAAGACTTTCACCCGCTGATGCACAGCCCCTGGGATCAAGTTCAACTAGTAAGTGATTTTTTTTCCCCAAGCCTGAATGACTCTAAACACGTTTCATACTTTGTCATTTGGTCCTTTGCCTGGATGGCAAAGGACTGGATTCCAAAAAATGTTTCTTCCGTGATCTTCAATGGTTGGAACTGTGCTGAGCTTGGACAGGCAATCCTGTAATGAAATTTCAAAGTTCCAGTTTGCTTTTTAACAAACTCCCCCTTGTTTAGCTCGGAAGGCCGTTGGAGATCGTGCTCAAAGATTAAGCCTGCTGGGCTCTTGATGTTGCCTCCTCCAAGGCATATTTTTCTCAGTTGTCTGACTTAGAACTATCTCAAAAACATTCTCTATGAGAAGTGGACAAATATTTCTTAGGGGAGGGGTTTGGTTATTAAAGAGAGAAATTCAAAATAGAAAACAGCAGGACAATCAATAGTCCCTTACAGTTTGCCAGGATCCGTCTGGTAGAGAATCAGTCAACACCCTTTTCCTGCTCTGATAGCAATAAAGTCCTTGGAATGGAGCATTGTCAGGGGATTAGTCTTCTGCTTGTAAAAGAAATGCTTTAGCAGTTCGTTAGCAGCGTGATGCCATTATCTTGTTGACAGTGCTCTGTGTCATCGATACTGTCTCTGATGCAGCTTCTGTTCAGCCACGATTTCTTTTCATTAAACATTCCTTTAACGTCTCCCTTTTATAGGATATTTATCTTCATTTTCCTATGGATACTAGAGCATGTCTCGATAACTGTGTAAACTAAAACTGCAAAGTTTGATACTAAATGAGGATTAGAAAGAAAAGGAGTAATCAACAGCTCGGGACCCTTTGCTGCTCGTAGCACGACACGAATCCTCACTTGAGAGCCCGAAATATGTCAGTTGTAGTTTGTTTCTATCGGAGTAACGTGGTAGTTGTATACACGCCACTTTCCCAGGAATGTAAATGCTTCGTTAGTTCTGTCCCTGTCCTGAAAAATCTAATATGGCACAAATAAAGTGCGGTAAATGGCTTCATGGAAAGCAGATGTGAGTGGAAGCCTAGACTCCTACCAAGGCATTTAGGGGACTTCAAAGACTGAAAGAAAGAGCTGAACAAAATATTTGACTGTGCCAAATTTTCACTGTTCTTGATGAAAGAGCAAAAGTGAGGAAAAAAAAAAGAAAATCTGGCTCCTTGTTTTAATTTTCTACTAGCCTAGGGCAAGGCTTTTAGAAGGAATAAATTACAAGCAAATAGGGAGAGAGACTGAATGGAGCAACTGCGGAACAAAGGGGATTCTTGGAAGGGTCTGGTTTTAGAGAACCTAGAAATTGTCAGCTCAGTTATCAGGAGGCTCTTCCTCCCCGCTTGTGAGGCGGCTGCTTTTGAGCAGCACCGCGGCTCCCCATGAGCTCCCTGCCTGCAAACGCTGTCACTGCACGGCCACGGGGAGCACTTGGAAAGTGTCCTCTGCAGGCGTGTCTTGTAGGACAGCCAAATGCAGCATGCTTTGAAAATTTGGCAGCAGATGCAAATGCGACATAAATGATTGCAACCTTTAAAGCTGTTTTCCAGAACAAGCCTTTTGGGCTGGACTTGGAAATGATGTAGAATATAGATGATGGTATTCAAGAGGGTAAAATATGTCAGCTCTGAAAACTAGGATAATTTATTCCTGTTGTTTAGGGTATCATGTACTACACAAAGATTAAAAAAAAAAAAAAAAAAGCCGTGCACAGAACAATCAGATTTGTTTTCCCTCCTCAGATACTATGTGGGAATACAGGCTGTGACTTAACAAAAGTCTGTCAGGAAACAGAGGAGAAATATAAGAAACTGAGCCATGCTGATTGTGGCAATTTTATGAAATGATGCTTCATCTGTTTAAGATCTCTTCCATGCCTCATCTCTTCCAAACTGCCCTGTAGGCTCCATTCCTGATGAAGGGATGGTGAAGGCTGTCACAGTCTTTCTGGTGTGAGCTGTGAGACTTCAACTGTCTTCACCAGCAAGTATCTGTTGTAGATGCTCAGGTCTGGATTTCCCTTGCTCCATGTGAGAGTTACCTGAGGGAGAATCTTTATCTATATGGCCAATGAGATCTATTTCTTACACAGACAGATAGCGATAGGACAAGGGGGAACAGTTTTAAATTGAAAGAGGAAAGATTTATATTAGATATTAGGAAGAAATTCTTCCCTGTGAGGGTAGGGAGGCACTGGCACAGGTTGCCCAGAGAAGATGTGGCTGTCACATCCCTGAAAGTGTTCAAGGCCAGATTGGATGGGGCTTGGAGGAACCTGGGATAGTGGGAGTAGTCCCTGCCCACGGCAGAGGGCTGGAATGAGATTAATTTTAAGGTCTCTTCAAACCCAAACCATTCTGTGAATCTACAATTTGAGCTATACAATATTATTCTCTCTACTTTTCCTCCTTTCTCATGTTCCTTCTCTACCGCCTGAAAGAAAAATAGTTTTTAAGCCATACTAATCCAGTCTTAGTCATACAATTCATAGTTTAATTAATAAAACTGCTCATTGTGGCTGCACATGACAATGAGCTAATGGTTTGCAGAAAGTATTTTGTGGATGGACATAAGTTGTGAATTAGGTGTGAGACCTCAAGGCACATTCACCGAATATAATTGTGTTGCTGAAAATAATTACGTTTGCTTGAGTTTGGGCCAGGCTGCCTGAAGATTCTTCATGCTGCAATAAGATGTTGCTGACTCAGCCTATGGTTTAGGTCTAACTGCAGAGGATTTTTTAATTTTTATGGGTTTTGGGTTTTTTAGTGATTGTATAGCACAGGAAAAAAAAAAAAAAGAAAATAGGGCAGCTGAAGTGGGTGAGCTGAGTGGAAGAAAAACCTGGTCCTTACTAACCGCTTAGCTGATTTCCTACTCCATATTCTGCAGTAGCCCAAATACCAGGCTGTATTTGTTTGCCGCTGCCTGCTGAAGCCTTCGACCTCAGCCTGCCCTTCTCTCCCTCAGTGCTGACAGTAAGTGAAGAAATGCGAAATTCATTCATCTGCCTGAGAACCCTTTGAAGTCCACCACTAAAAGCTCTATTGTTTTATTAGCTGTTAATGCGACACGGGGGAATTCGGCTGTGCATAGCAGAGCCGGGGTGCGGGGGGGGCCCTTCCTGGTAATTTGTCACTCTTCAGATGTATGACACGCTCTGCTCTGCAAACACGCTGGCAAGTTGGAGTGCTGAGGGCTGAGGCTGGAGCTGCTCAGTGCAGGGAGCTGCCACTGCCCTGGGCAGGAGTCCTGGGGCTGGAGTGGCCGAGGAATTAGGAGAGGCTGAGGTCACACACCGTGGTACTCTCGGGGGGATGTTATGCAGGTCAAGGTCAGAGAAAAATTAAAGATCATGCACAGAGCCAACCATCCTGGCTACAGCTGGATATTGACTGTTGAAAGCCTTCTTTTCAGATTGGGCAAACTGGGGGCTCAGAAGGGTCACAGAGGGGAGGTGGCTGTGGCTGTTGGGATGAGGGGTACATTGCTTCTTCCCCTCCCTGCATTAATATGTGTTGGTAATGAATGCTTGAACTCAGCTACTCTACATCCTTTTCCTGCCCCTTTTCAGATACAGGCATGTGCTGTTGCAAGGTTGTGCCTGTCTCCTGGAGACTCTTCCAGCACTGGTGGTGCTCAGGGTTGACATCATGGGCCAGAGATACTGGCTGGTGGCTTTTGAGAGTGATCCAATGCCTGAACATCAATATAGCTTCCTAACTAAATGCAAGCCTGTGCTGGAAATGCTGCTAAGGTGCAAGATGAGGCAAACAGTCATCCCTGGGTAATTGAAAAATCACCCATTGCCTTCTCCTTTTGGCTTTCATCTCTTTGTATTTCACTTCTCTTCTAAGAAGGAAGGAGCTGCAGGAAGTTTTTGGTGTGTAATTGTCTGGACACATGCACACTGTGCAACCACAAGTTGGCTCCTGCACAGGGTCTGAATGCTGGGCACGACACACGTGTGACAGAAATGAAGCGGATGCTGCCTCGGGTTGTTTATTGCTCAGCCTGTTGGCAGGTACAAAGGGTCTCTGCAGAAGCCATCCATCATTAGAGCTGCTGCTCCCCACAGCACAATGCAGCTCATGGCAGGAGCTGTGTCCTGTAAACACAAACAGGAAGGCCAGCACAGCCTCCCAGCCCCTCTGCCTGTGGGCAGCTTCTGTATTTGCTTTGCTTTGCTCTGGTTGCTTCTCACTAACTCAGCTGATCAGTCCATCACCACAGCCTTTCTTTCCATCCTTCTTCCCAGAGCCTTCTGCGGCACTAAAACTAAGTCAAGAGAAATGCAAAACTTCTGTCTTATTTCCTCAGCCTGATGGATCTTGAGAACTTTGCCGGTAGCTCAGTGGTTTGCACAACTTATTCACTGCACAGGAAAGTGAGCTCATGTGCTGAAGCACACTCCTGAATAGAATGTTGTCTTGTGATGTAAAACTGCTGCTGTTTGTTCTTGGGGGAAATGAGTCTCCTAGCATTTTCCCATGGCAGAAAGGTGAGGGGTCATGAGGAACTTGTCCGCTAACATCCATAACGTGGGAGTGTGCAATCGATTGGACCTGCTTTGCCCTCACCTCTGGGCTGGGACACAGGCAGGCAGCTTGGCAATGGAACACAGGGGACAAGAGCACATCGGTGATTAAATCAGTGTTCCCCTTTGACAGGGCATTTAAAATTCAATGCCTTATAAAAGCACTAGGCAGCAGCAGAAAAGAGCTCCCACTTCAAGGTTCTGATTCAGCAAATCACCTGTGAGATTTCTGTACGTGTTCTGCATAAATGCATCCCTTGGGTTTGAAATGTGTATTGACGCTGAAGCCTTTTTAATGTTTATTGTTACTAATTACAGTTTTACTGATAACCTTGCAAGGCAGTTGTTACAGACCTTAATGTGCACAGTGCACATTAAGCTGCTCTTAAGTAGTTTAAAAACCAGAGGCCTCTTCAGGCTCTCTCCTAACATTGCTTGTGGTTTAACATTTTTATCAAAATATTTGCAACTGCTTTGGTCCAGTGTTGATACTTGTAAATGGTAAAAATATTATAATAATTATTAAACTATTTATGATGTTATAAAGTGTTTCTCTTTTGTTGCATGAATTAATCAACATGATACATCTGTCATTGCACTACCAATCTTTGCATGTGGCCACAGCTACTACATATTCAGGCAGGTGAAGCACCTGATGAGGTGTTGCTCATTTAGTAATTAATATGTTCTGAGCTTCTGTGGGGCACCATGTTCTGCTCCCACACACCTCTGGGGTTTTTTTAAGCACCTCTGGGACACCAGGAAGCAAGTGTAACCCCTCTACTGATCAAATTCACTGTGTTCCCAAATCCCAGTTCTTGGCCTGACAGTTAGACGGGAATTAGATGTGCAGCATTCTCACATACTCCATACTCCCCCCCTTCTCCCAATTCCGCCCCCCCCTCCCTTCCCTGCTCCCCAGTTGCTCAATTAGGAAAGCTTTAGGATGACACCTTCCTTTTTGAGGCAAAGTGTCAATCAGACTTGGAAAGACATCATTCCATCACAGATCCCTGCAGGCACTGTGCCACACCTTCCCAGTGGCTGTGCTGGGTTTCAGGGCTTTTCTCCTGGGTGCTCTGTTCCCAGTCAGAGCGGGATTTGCTTGTGTGGGTGCTGACTTCCAGTCTGGCCACTGCAGAGCCTTCAAGTCATGAACTGGAGCATCTCTGCAAAAGTGCAATAGATTATTTCCTCACTGTTCACTTCCCAAAAGTTTGAGAGAGGTTTGAACTCTATCCCAATTTTTTCTGCTATAATGCCTGAAAAATGCATTTAAAGGAGGCATATACTCAAAATGCTGCTCTATGAAATGGCTCTTTCATCACATTCTCATTAACCTTAGAATGCTTTTAAGCACTTTTCTTCCATGGGAATGGAACTGGGGAATATTTCCAGCTACTCAGAAATTTTTTATTTCGACTCATGGGAATTAGTCACTCAAGATATCAAACAGAAACCAAACCTGACTGGTCTTTTGTCTTTCAAAAAACCCCTCTGCCCCATTGTTACAACTCTGCATTCAGAGCCCAATTGGGTTTTTTGAAGGTCACAGACACTTCTAGTCTCAATATGGTGCAAGAATTTCACTGCTGCATTGGAAAGGCAGATTTGTGCTTAACACGTTGCTTCAAAACATAATATAAAAAACATTTTTAGAAAGCAGCTTGGTACTTCATGCATTTGGCTTCCAGCAGAAAAACAGTGTCATGTCCTGGGTGACTTGCGCCTCTGGAGCTGCCTAAATGCCACCACAGGGCTTTCTCTTGGAAAACAACCAGTGTGTGTGCTGGGGTTTTCGCTCTTTTTTTCTCAGTCCTTAAACTTCCATCTACTGTTTAGGGTAACTGGAGGTGAGGCCAAGGGGAAGGCTGATCGTTCTCTGGTGTAGCTCAGGATCTAATGGCACCAGAAGGTTCCCTGTGTGGTTTCTCCACAGGCTTTGGTGTTGCCTTGCATGTTAAAGCAGAGGGTGAATACTGGAGATGATTCCAGCTTCCCTGATTTCTTTCAGGGAATTTGCAGTAAACTGAAACATAGTGATCGAGTGGTCCGTGGTTGTAGGGGATGTGAAGAGACAGATTTCAGAGGGGTGGTAAAACCATGATGCCCAGTGTATTTCTCTGAGTTACTTATAGAAAAAGTGGAAGTGAGAATAGAGGGAACTGCTGACATTCAACTGGGCTTCCTGACACAGGGTCTGTCCTCCCTCTATTGTCTTTTAGGAGAAGCAGCTCCATGGAGGACTGACAGCCATGGGGAACCTGTGACACGTCCCAGAGGGTTGCTGGAGGTTTAGACCCACAAAATTCTTCTCTCTTTCAATGGAAAGTTTGATTAGTTTGAGCCAAAAAGAAATATTTCCATCCTTAAGCCATGAAGCTTTTGCAGTTGCAGTCAGTCATATTTCCAGATGGGTAAAATTCCAGAGAAATGATGATGGATTTGATGCATCTCAAATGATGACAGTGGAGGTGCTGACTCCCCCTTTAATTCCTTCCCTTAACAGACAGGGTCTCTGAACCTGGCCCACTTTGCTGACATGTGCAGTGCTTGTTTCTCTTTCACTGCATGTCTGGTTGGCTCTGCCTTCCTCCCCTGACTCGTAACTCCCGGCTCCTTTCCTGCGGGAAAGATTAGGGAGGATAGGAAGTCGTCTGTGCAAAAAGCATCTCTGGCCAAAATAAATACAGGTCACAAGATTAGGCTTCATCAGAACTTTAAGCCTGGCCCAAGCTAAACAAATGAGCTGTCATGCCTTGGTAAAAGCTCCAATATGAGTGAACTGGCATGACTGCAAAAACGGTAAAGCAGTTAATAGGTTTTGCAATATGGAAGCTTTAAGTTTTGTTTTTAATGCCACATTCCTGACAGTCAAGACTTCCACTGAACTTCAAATGTCATTAATTTTGAGTGTTGGACTCACTTGTGACTAGGCAAACACCCTTCCCAAAGCAACAGCAATAACAGCAAAACAGCACCATGGGGCTGGTTCCCCTCTGAGAGAGAGCCCTTACACTGCAGAGGAACAACATGGGATGGTAAGAAACACCCTCTTGCAGCTTGGCAGCTCTTGTCTGTTGACAATCTGAGACTGAATCTTTGAATGAACTACAGATTTGCTTTGAAAAAACCACTAGCTGTTCAAATACCTAACTTTTTTAAAAATACCAACATTAAAAGTACCAATGGAGCTGTAGTGATGGACACCAGGCATAGCATTAGGTAGTTGTTAATGAAAAAGGTTAAATGAACCTGTAAGTGGGTGTAATCCCTGCAAAGAGGGTAATTTGCACTAAGAGAGGACTGTGAATGTTTTCTCTTCCAATGAGCAGAGTCCATGGACATGGGATTGAGACATTGTCCTCTGGCTCTGGCATGGCCCTGTTATGCATCTCTGGAGATGTTATCCCCCGAGCACTTTGATTCCCACACCAGCACAGTAGGAATGGCTGTGATGGGACAGCCACTGCACTGGGAAAAATATTGATGCTTCAAACCACACAGAGATGCAATGCTCTGGTATCTTCAATAATTACTAGTCATAAACATTATAAAACCAAAAACCAAACCAAGAAGCATTATAAGTCTTCATGGAACAAAAGCCAGGCTTTTAATAATGTTTTAACACACTTGACAAAGCTTTAGTTCAGAGCAAAGGCCGGCTTCTTGTAAGTGTGCAAAGGTTGAGACAATTGAAAAACCAAAATACTTCTCCCAGTAGAGACCTTGCAGCTTATCAGGTAACTGCAGACTGTATTTTGGCCATTTTTAACTGGGCATTAAAAGTCTTTTTGACACTTGCTTTATTCCCCTACAATAGACTCTAACAGCCCCTCCGAGGCCTTCTACAGCCCAATGTGTAAAATGTAATGGGGATTGGTTTAAAGAGTGGAATTTGACCTGAGAGAGATGTGAGTATTCAGGGACTATTTAGTCCTCAGTAGCACTTGGGGGCTCTTTAGTTTGTGGGGCACTTTATTACTCATTAGTGCTTGGGGAGGCTGCGCTGTACTCGTTAGCATTCTATCTGGTGGCTTTCTTTGTTTAAGCATTGCTGTGTTCTTGCAGAGCACAGAGACCTTCCTCCTCTTCCTCATCCTTCTCATGGAAGGAGCTGCTGGGCCTGGGGCTGTTCAGGGATTTTAGGACATTCCTGAGGGTGTTTGGCAGCAGAAAAGGACTGGGGAGTCCCCTTGACCACAAACATGACACCCATGGGTGTTGGGGAGTGTCTGGTGTTCGCACAACCATAAATACAGGGACAAGAGATCAAAGTGTGATCATATGGAAGCCGTTTGTGCTGATGGGGCTCTGCATAATTCCAGATCATAGGGAATTCAATGCAGATTCAGTGAGAGGCACTTGTTTCAGCCTTTTCTTCTGCTTCTCCTCGTTCTGTTGGGAAAACCAGGAGCAAAGAGCATATTGGCCACCCAAGACAATCCTCTCTGTTCCCTGCTCCAGCTGTATCTCTGAGCCTTACAGCAGCCACTGTCAAAAGCAAAGGGGGATGCCATGGGGTTGGCAGACTGTTATTTTCTGCTTCTGTGAAAAAAGCTTGGGTGAAACTGCCAAAACTCTTGCCCTGCCCTGAGCTGCCACTCTTGCTTTCCAGTATTGGCCAGCTGTGGAGATGTGGTTGTTCCTCATACATGGCCATGGCTTTTCTCCCAGACATGGTGCATTGTGGAGGGAATGAGGTAGGCTTGGGGATAGTAATTGTCTTTCTCACTTATACTTTTCCCCTTAGTTTAAATTATTCCCAGACCTGTGAACTCAGCAAACAAGGATCAAGTTTTCTCCACAAGGCAAGGTTTACTCCAGGCCTGGAATAGTGCCTGAGCTTCCCAGTGGTCAGGAAAAAGCTTGCAGGGAGCAGATGAGCGATTCCTTTTGTATTTTCCATCCACCAGGAAAAGCTGCATCTGAAAAAATAGCTTAACTGGAAAAAAAAACTAGACAAGTCTGAACAAATATGGAAACCATCCCTGGCCTGGTATTGGAAAAGTCTCAAATGCTGGAAAGGAGAGAAGCAGAGAGAGGGAATGGATAAGTTTTGGCCTCTTTTAGGAATATGGAAGGAATTATTTCATTCTTTTTCCCCATCTATTTGTTCTCTATATGGCACACTGTGTGGTTAACCCTCCGTCTTTGTCATAAATATATGTGGCAGAGACAAGTTTTTTCAGAGGTCCCAACCAAACCATCTGTTTTGCATCTGCGGTTTTGCATATGTAAATATTATTATTAATAGTAGCAAAAGCCATCATAATGGCAGCAGGAATAGAAACACTATTAATAGTTGTAGTACTGACATTTTTATTTGTGTTGCTGCAGGAGGTCACATCGTGCACCAGCACTCAGCTGTGAGTTTGAGTGAGAACAAAAGGATGATTGTTACCTCAAGAGCTCTCAGTGAGCATGGGCTCTGTCATGGGGGCGGTGCCAGGAATGTCGTGGTGGGACCCTGGCACCTGAACACAATGATTTGTCTCCAACCCTTGCAGAGGATCTTTACAAGGGGAAATGGCTCCTGGAATGTCCTGTCACTGAGACAAGGAGAAAAATGATTCCTGATGGTGAGAGTGGCTGAAAAGTACCTGGAGACAACTGGAAAACTCCCCAGTAAAGGAAATTATGATATTCCTGCTTATCCAGAAACTGAACTTGTCCTGATAAGTCCAGGAGAAGAGTGATGGTCTCTGTGCTGCCCAGTGCTGCACCTGAGGTCTCACTCCAGCCCAGCCCAAGATATCTTGTCTCCATACAGACAAAAGGCTCTTCTGAGTGAGTGACCTGTCAGAGCAACTCATTCTGCAAAGTATCAGAGGGAGGTTGACGGAGACCTTATCTTTCTGTCCGCGCTTTACTCCTACGATTAAAAGTGACAGCAACTCTCCTTCTTCCCTCTGCTTATTGAATTAGTAGACCCCAGGGCTGGGGGAGCTGGGGCCAGTGGCAGGATCAGTAGGAAGAAGGCCAGGTAGAGCGGGAGGAACAAGGGCATATACCAAATCTGGGGAGCTTGGATTTGCTTGTGCTGGAAGCAGCTCTTAGGAGAGGAGAGATGCAGTGAAAGGAGGAAGCACTTTAGCCTTGGGTCTGACCCACGCAGCGCTTGGAGATAAACAAGGTAACAAAACACAGCTCAACACACCATTTTCCTTTCAGGTTCTCCCTGAGTTGAGCTGGTATCTTTGTTCCTACAAGAGGAATGTTTTTTGTTCAGCCCTGGTTGTTTTGCTGGATCTGTAGCGCATTAAACAGCCCATCTTCTGGTTTGTATTTTTTCCAGTTATCGTATTTCATGTATTCTGGCTCCTTTCATCCAGCTCTGTATCCCCCGGAGCAGAGACTAAGCAGGATCCAGTTCTTGAGCTTGCTGCCTTCACATACACAAGAAGGATATGGACTCATATCCCACATTTCTCTGCTCAGTTGTGGGAATATTTGCTGCAGAGACTAACACCTTCCTCTCTTTTCAGTCTGTCACCTAGATCACATTACTACAGCTGGAGATCGAGGGCTCAGGGATGGTACATGTTGACACTCAAAATTTTACATCACCTGCATACAAGCTGGTTTTTGAAGTCAGCGTGGACCAGCAATAAAAAGCCAAGGTTTGTACTTATTTTTCACATAATTCAGATTTTGATTATAGCACACTACAGCAGCACATGTTTGAGTGGGGGATGGCTTAACGCTCTTTTTTTAAAAAAAGCACCTCCTCTATCAGCCACCTCCCCTGGGAAACCAGGCTTTGCAGCGTCCTAGTGCCCAGCCTAAATCCTCCTGAAGGCTCTCCTCTTCCGTTTTCCAAGAGATGCTCTGCTAATTTTTTCCTGCCCACTTTGAGGACCAAGTGGTGTTTGTGGGTGGGCTGGGTCTGGTGGGTGTCTCCCGACCGGCAGTGATTATCCAGCAGCAACTCGGGGGGAGGGCAAGGAAGCCACTGCCTAATCCGTCCCCGGGCTGGATGTATGCCTGGATCATTTCAGCGGGGCTCGGTGCATCCGGACGATGCACACACTCTGAGCACAACCCACCTCCTCGGGAAGCTCATGGCACAGGCATCTGTCACCGAAACCTGTCTGCATGAAAGGCTGTCTGCGCAACTGGGGGAAAAAGAAAGGCATGACAGCACAATTAGTGAGAGCAAATGAAAGGCTGTTTGAAGAGGAGGAGGGAGGAAAGGGGAGAGCTGCATAAATCCCTGGTGGGGTTTTGGGCTTGACATCAAAACCCCTTAACAGTGTATTACTTCAGCCCCCAATGTGGACAGATGTTGAGCTGTGGCTCAAAGGAAGTCAGAAATCTTTCCTTAGAAAAAATTTGGCTAGGAAACTAAAGAAAATATTGTGAAAGAAAAGGAAATAAAAGCCCACTAAAGAAGATTTATCACTGCCTCAAGCATTTCTGTATCCTCCAGTCTTATGAGGTCTAAGCCTCAGGGGAGAGAAAAAGAGAAACAGCCAGTTGCTATGTTAATGGGTCACAAATTTGGAGCAGGGACACATTTGTCCAGTTAGATGATGATGGACGGAGCCAGCTCACTCAGACAAGCACTTCTCCCATCTATGCTGACCCCTGCCATCCCTCAGGGGACTCTGGCACCAGCCTCCAGTGTTCCCTATCACATCCATCCCAGCTGCCCTTTCTGCCCACATCCTTCCTTTTGCAAGGGTTTTATGGAGCCCTTTGTCAGTGGCAAAATGTTTTAGCTTCTAAAAGAGCTGTGTCATCCAAAAACCTGGAGATTTTGTTGTCAGTTCCCTTGCCAACACCACAGTTGAAGGTACTGAATAAAACAAGGCCCAACAGAGATTCTTGGGCAACTCAGTTACTGAATCCCATTCATCCTCAAAAACTGTCTGTTAAACCCTGCACTTTGCTACCTACAAGACAGGAATATCTTTAAAGAGATTGCAATCCATAAAAGAACCATTGATTCAATCCCATGGCAATGCAAATGTTTCAAAAATAATTTTGCCAACATCGTTTTGGAATCATCCATCTGTTCTGCCTGTTGAGTTCTCCCTATCTGCATGAAAACTTGATATATTCCTAGAGTCCCAGCATGCTGGCAAGGCAAGTTTTCCCTCTTTGGTTTTCATGTCTGCTGGCTCTTTCCTAGCTGCCTGTCTGCCCATGTG
>VYZS01091898.1:0-13684 GCA_013400695.1 Neodrepanis coruscans | reverse complement strand
CTCCATAATTGATTTTAGCTGCAGATTTTCTCTTTCCCTGATTGTTAATGATCCTGGCAGGGCTGAGAACAGGAAATACTCTCAGGAAGGGCTGCCACCATCAAAAAGGAAGTACATTCAAATTTCTATATGTGGAAAAACCATCATAAAAAGAGGTTCTAAGCCCCTACATCAGACCTATAAAGAATGTACTTAATTTGTGTCAAAGGGATTTCCAACTGAATAAATCCTAAATATCTAAAATATCTGGTTCTCTGGTCACCAAATAACCTCTGCTCAAGATTTTCTTTTTATTCAGACATATACAGGATTTCTTAGGGAATTTCTCTGTTCTCAGAAATGGGCCTTCCCCAAAACCCCACAACCCCACATTAGTGTGAAATCATCAGCATTTTTAGAAGTGTCATTTTGCTTTATTATCTGTATATTACAGAAAGTAATAGATGAGTAATTTAAAATTAAAATTAATTTAATTTTAAATTGAGGCATTTTACAGTTAAAAGGAAAATAATTCATTTAATTGAAATAAATTTAAAATACATCCATTTTCCAATAAAAATTCTGTATATTACAGAAGTAAGAAATGGCTCTTATAAAATGCATACAACTGAGCATGAAATAAAAAATCATGCCATCATCAATACAATTCCAAACCAGTATGAGCAAATATATTTGTTAATTTGGATCTTTGCAAGTAGAAAGTGATGATGAATTATCTGAAATCTGCTTTTAGGAACACCTGGTTGTCCAGTCTCATTTCTTACAGAGCAATTCCTGACAATCCCATGGAACTCCTGTGGCACTTGTGATGATTCTGTAACAGAAATCAGCTGCTCTGAGTTCCTGTCAGAACATGATTCATTCTGGACCAAACCCAACTTAAATACTTTCTGTTTTCAGTTAAAAGTTAGAGATTTCTGGCTAAAGATGTTAAAACTGATTAGTTTTACTGCACTTCTAACCCTTCTCCTCCAACCCAAAAGCCCAGAAAATTCAAGATGCCACCTACAAACTTAAATCTAATTAAAAAGTGAGACCATTGCCAATGGAGCTCTAACAGCAAAGTTTGTATTTCATTGGAGGTCCCACTGATAAAAGTTGTGAACTGTAGATGGCAAAATATACTCTAGAAAATTTAACAAGTGCTCAGTTCCAGGGAGGTTATTTCATCCAGCCAAAAGCAAAAAAAAAAAAGACAAAATGCAATTCTTTGGCAAAGAACGCACTTCATTTTTACCTTCTGGTGCTGAATGTTATTAAAAATGTTTTGAGACTCGTGTTCACCAGATTGTTTTTGAAAGCAAACCATGGAAAAGCACAAAACCTTTCCAGTTTTACACCCCATCAACATTCCAGAGCTCACACCCCCACACTGGGGAACTCAAACCCAAAACTCCTCCCTGGCCAAAAGCCAGTTTCAAACTTGGGGCTCCAGGAGGAGAGTGAGGAGCCAGGAAACTCTCAGGTCAACGAGGGATTTTGCAAGTGGACCCTCAAAAAATTCATCTCCATGTCACAGGTAAGAAAAGCAGGACAACAAACAGATTTGCTGAGGAAGAGATTTCACAGAAGAAAAGAAAACCCAAGAGACAGAGACCTACCAGCAAACCCATCTCTTTCTTACACTGCTTTCTGCTTTCACTTTTATTTATTCATTCATTATTTATATTTATGATTTATTGTGCTCAGCACAGTCTATTGATTCAGTTTTCCACAGTAAGATCCATGTCCAACCCAAATCTCCCAAGGCTCCATCAGCTAAGGACCAACCCAAACTGCAAGGAGCTGCTACACACTGGAAGAATTATTTAATTTTTTTTATGTAGAAACTCCAAAACTAGAAAGTTCCATGTCCCCTTTGATTACTTAAATAAAACATCCTTTTATCTTTGTCAACATTTATGTTTCTTCTTAGTATCAAAGGAAGCTGAAATCCAGGGATTTCCAGGAAAAGATTTTTGTTCTTACGAGCATCAGTGCAGCCCCAGGTTTCAGCTGCAGCCCTGCTGCTTTTATTTTTCACATTTGATTAAGATATAAATACAATATTCTCCATATTTGTAGTTGGTAAATCTCTTCTGAGATGTGGAGCCGCCCTGATGCAAAAAGGAAATAAAAGCAAGTTTATTGTAAACAGAGTCTGATTTGGGATTTGTGAGTTCTCTCAGGTTTTAGAATTGTAATTTAACCCTCTGAACTCAATAAACTTTTAGTAAGATTGCATTACAATGAACAAGTGATTTGACACAGACACTTATCAATCTTTACAGCCTCCATTTCAACATATTCCTTGTACTGTTTAAATATACTCAAGTGGAAAAACTAAATTCTGGCTTTAGAAACAATACAATAAAATATAAAACATCATTTAGAGGTGTTTAAAGAGTATTTGAAATTTTTAAATACAATTAATACAATGAAATTATGTCTTTTTACATAAGTCAAAAGCAACTTCTTTTGCATCTTTTCTATTTTAGAAATAATCTGGATCCTTCTGGATTTGACCAAACAGCAAAACTGTCCAAGAAATTATTTGGATTTCCCTCATTTTTGACTTGCACAAAATTGAAATTCTCTCAAATGTGTCAGTACCATTTAAAATATTATTTATAGCTCGTTCAGGAAATTTTTATGGCAAACTTACCTGGTCTGTAAATTCAATGCTCACAAATTTGGTTTGGGGTTGGCCTGCCTGGCCAAAATCTGCCACTCCTGATTTCAGGATCTCTTCTACAAGAGCTTCCCAATTAAACAATCATTGATCATCATTGAGGTCTTCCCATTTCAGCCACCCAAAACCCCAATCTATTTTTAATAATTCACAAAAACTGGTCTCAAAAATAAGCCTGAAAGCACTTGAGATTGAAAGCCAACATTGTTTTGTGTCTGTGAAGGTGAATCAGAGCAAGACAAATTCTGCACCAAGAGATTCTTGTGGCAGCCAGAAAAAAAGAGACAATATCTGGCCTGCGTTGTCCAGAACCTCCCCCAGGGCAGTGCTGGGGTGATGACATTCCCTTGTGTCCCTCCTGTGCTGTTGGCTGAAGGCCCTTGACAAGTTAGAAATGCTTTAATGCTTGGTTTGATTCCTCCATCTGGATTTGCAGCACAGGGCTGAACATGCCCTCAGCTGGTGCAGGAATATGTTATCTCTGGCTCTTCTGTGCCTGAACTAAACACAACAGCTGCTCTTTGGTGCCACAACTGTCCAACACCTCGAGGGGACACTCATTTGTTGTTGGTAATTGGCAATGAGTGATCTGACAGCAAAAGGCTTCAGTCTGGTGTCAAAAAAACAATTCTTTTATGGTTTAGTTGGCAAACTCTTCACATGATATTACAGCTGATTTGGGGAGGTTTTCTAAGTCCCATTTGAAGGTTCCATCTCTGTGAAAGAGGTGAACAAACCAGTCAAAAAAAAACCCAAATGAGGTTTTTACCTTCACTGTCAAACAACTTTAAACCCTGTTCTTCAAAAACTAAATTAAAAAGGAGAAAATGTTCTTTGGTACTAAGAGTTATTACTGCTTTTTTTCAGGGCATTAATGTTTATCCAGGCTATGGAGATGTGCTGACAGCCTATATACACATCCTAATGCTCAGACACTCGAAGACAGCACTGGAGAATAAATGAAATAAAATTTCTCCTCCTGCATCTCATAAAAAGACCTTTGTTTATGCCTGTATCACCATAATTATTTGTAAGCCATATTACTTGCCATATTACTGGCCCAGAAATAACTGCATGAGAAAGAAATGAGCACATATCGACAGAGAAGAGCTTCCAGAAGCTTTATCTTAACATTTCCTCACATCATTGGATATGCTTGGCTGGACCTCTGAGTAAAAATAAATTATCACTTGGAGTTTGAAGGTGTGCTTTTGTAGTGGATTAAAATTCATGCATCTTTTCATTTGATGACTGCTTCAGGCTTTCTTTTTAGGCAGCTTCAAAAGGGGAAATATATATATATATAGGGGTTTTTATGCAGAGCTGCCTTTTTAAGCTGGACAAATATGAGTTACATTGTGCTTCAAGGGAAACAAAAAAGGAGCACATTAAAAACTGACACTTGTATGGAGAAAATAACTCCTGAAATAGACATTTCCATGTTTCCAGGACAAATTCATCACTATCACAAGCAAACTTCTTAAATATTCTTAAGTTTGCTGGGAAAGTAAGTCATCTACAGAAAAATCCCACCTGCTTTTAAGTTTAAATATCATTTTGCTAAACATCTAACCCATTATTTGGATTTAATGACTAATGAAGCCTACAGAAATTCATGATTTCATCATGATTCAGCAGAATTATTGATACCCTCTGCTGCAAAATGCCTACAATCTCTACCTTTCTCTGCCTAATGTTTAGTCATCTGTGCCTGCAGAGAGAAATTTGATCCAGAGAACTGAGACATAGTTCACACGGCTCCTGGAATCTCAGTTTGGTTTGTTAGTGCTTTAATTCTTGGCTGGAGCAGTTGGGTCAGGAGAGCTCCTGTCCTGGTCCTGCTGCTCCCCATAACCAGAATCCCAGGATGGGTGAGGCTGGAAGGGTCCACAGGGGCTCATCTGCTCAGGGTTGTGTCCAAAGGGTCTGGAATATCCCCAGGGAGGGAGACTCCCCCCCTCCCTGTTCAATCTGCTCAGTGCTGGGTCACTGCCCAGCCAAGAAGTTCTTCCTCCTGTGCAGGGGGAACTTGCTGGGCATCAGTTCCTGCCCGTTCCTCTGGTGCCATTGCTGGGCCCCCCCGAGCAGAGCCTGCTCCATCCTCTGCCCCCTCCCTGCACCCCCTGACCCCCAGGGCTGGGGGCCCCTCTCAGGGGCTCCTCTGGAGGCTGAACAGCCCCAGCTCCCTCAGCCTTTCCTGGGCACAGAGATGCTCCATCCCTTGGGCATCTCCGCAGCCTCCGCTGGCCCCGCTCCAGGAGCTCCATGTCCCTCCTGCCCTGAGGAGCCAGAGCTGGGCCCAGCCCTGCAGATGTGCCTGCCCAGGGCTGAGACAGGGGCAGCATCCCCTCCCTGCCCTGCTGCCAACGCTCCTCCTCATCCCCCCGGGACACTCTGCTGGCTCAGGGACAGCTCCTTGTCCCCCAGCACCCCCAGCTCCTTCTCCCAGAGCTGCTCCCAGCAGGTCACCCCCACCACTGGAGTTCCTCTGAATTTAAGAATAAATGACTCCAGCACAGAAATATCTCTGTCCCCAAGGGCAGATGATGTTACTTCCATCTGGCTGTTACATGAAAGGATCTGAAATGCAGAAGTTTTTGGAGAACCTGCTCTCTAACCTGCACATTTCAACTCACGTCCCACGAGGGAACAGAGAACGGTGCAAAGCAATTGAGAACCAGAGACAACAACCAGATTGTCTCGGAACAAAATCAACCCCCAGTTTCACAATTAGTTTTTGGAAACATCTGGAAAGGCAGACAGGTCTGATCTGTGAGAATTCCTGCCTGTTCTGCTGAGTATGAGGGGCTGAGGAGCAAAGCAGGAGAAAAGTCCTGAAGGGCATCTGGTAAATACATTAGGAAGGTAAATTGCCATCACAAATTTCTGGGTGAATAAAACCTTCAAATTCTTTTATGCAATATTACTCTTAATGGCAGCTAATACAAATATTGTGCTTTTTCAGCAGAACAGATGGGAATTTATCATTAAACAGTTTTACAACAATTTTCAGAAGTAGACTTTACAATTTCACACCAAACACTAGGAAAAAGGGGTTTTTTGCATTCTACAGAAACAAAAAGGCCCCAAATTAAAATAAATAAATAAAAATACCATTGAATTCTATCAGCACTCAAGACTGGTGTGAGTACTGTCCCAGCAGAGAGTAGGATCATCTCTGACTTAAGGGACTCTAAATTTACAAGTTCTTCAGAGGAATCACTAATTGATGGCACAGAAAATCCACAGAAAGGGGACAGAACTGCAGCAGGATGTAAAAATAGTGCATTTTGGAAGTCTGGCTACATGATACATTTCATTTTTTTCTGTTTAGTGGTGGGATGTTTCTAGGAAAATATTTAGTGAGACACTGGGGCAGAAGTTCTAAGAGTTTCTTCAGAGAATTTTCCTTCCAGCAGAGCTGATGTGAAACAGCTTCATGAAGCAGATGGAACCCTGTGCAGAATTCCCATTGCTGCACATCTAATTACAATTGTGAACCCCACAACTCAGGTGGATAAAAGCCTTACAAAATTCCCAACAGCATCATTTAAAAATAAAATTTAAAAAAAAACCCTTTGTAATTAAAAAAAATTACCATATTTCAATCCTCAGGAAAATAAAGTGCCTTCAACAGAATCACCTGACAGACATTACAGTCTAAAAACTCCAATGAAGAGGGTTTGTTTTCCATGGAAAAGATGCCTGACCCCGATGTGTTTCTGCTTTTTGACAGCACACAAAAAAAAGTAATTTAATTTTGCTGAGACCAATTCTTTTGTCTAGCAGGGAATCTTGCTATTATTTCCCCATCATCTTCAAGATTATGTGTGACCTTTTGTTGTCCCACTAATAACTACTTCTAAAATATAACAGCACAAAGCTTCAATGTGCAAACATTTACTGCAACAATTACAGGGCTGACCCAATGAAATTCCTGATGCTGCAGTCCTGGAATACATGAGCAGGCATCATAAATCTAGAATCAATTCTGAAGGCTGGGCTGTGCAAATAAGCTCAGAACAAACACAAAACCCTCTGAAATTGAGAGATCCCCAGTAAATGAGGTTTTTGGATCACACTCTAGTCGTTTAATGTTCTGATTTTATAAATGTTGAATAGCAGAACAGGGAGAGAACTTGCTCCTGACTAATATATTATCCCAGGAGTAATGAAACAGAACTGACAGATGTGAAAGAAAGTCAGGCTGGTATTTTCTACAGATATATTGGGGCTTTTTTTTTTAGTACAGGAAAAATAACAATGCTTTCCAGGGAAAAGCCATTTGTGTGGAGCCATTTTTTAAGAAAGGTTCAACCAGAACAAAATATTGACAGGACCCAAAAGTCAACAATAAGGAAATCTGAAAAAAAAAATGCTTAGGTGGGCATCTGAAATGAAGAAATGAATTTTACTGGGCACACTAAAATTCTCTGCTTTGCACATCAAACAGTCATTCAGGGCATCCTCCACTGGAGCTCATTAAAGATTTTATTGACTTCTGTCATCTTTGGAATGGGAGATTTTTGTGACTATAAAAAGAAATCTTTCCAGTTTGCACAGGTGCAAGTTACAGTAAAAGGTAGAGGGGGGAAATAGTAAAATTGACACCCTTAATGTATTATTTGATGGCATAAATAACAATTTAAAGGGCTAATATAGTGACACCATGCAGAGGGCTGTTAAATGAGACCTCTGGGTTACTGAGGGTAGAGAGTCCTGTGGAAAAATCCAGAACTTGCCTCTCTGTGCTGGAGGAGGTTCCAGGGTCACATTATAGGACAAACCTCCTTCCACTGGCTCAAAAAGCACTGAGCTTCTCTTTTTTTGGTATATGACCTTGATAATTCTGGGTCTACAACCTTGTTAAATCACTTTTTATATACATACTGCACATATTTAGACCTAAGTTAACTCATTTGCTGCAAGGGCTGGCTTCAAATTTCTGTTCCAAAATGCCCTTTTTTTCTCACAGTGCTGGTCTCCTTCCACATAAACTTCTTCCCAAAATCATGTCAGCCAGAAAACACCCTCAGAGACCACCAGGTCCATCCTCCTGCTGAAAGAATGTCCAGGAACAGCAGCAGCAGCTCCACATTTTCCTCAGCTTTCTTCATTGTAAGACACCACATCTGTCACTCACAGCCCTGATTTTTCAGCTCCAGTTGAGCTTTGAATGTCCTAATTTTATCCCTCCATGGAGGAACAACATCTCCATGTTCCTCCAGGGTGGCCTGTTGCTGTTTTCACTTTCTGTGCCTGCTCCTTGAGTTTGAGCTCCTCACTTATCCCTGCTGGCCTCATTCCATGCCTGCCTGACTTTCCAAACATTGCACTTCCCTGTTTCTATGCCCTGAGCAGACTGTCTTTGAACACCCACCAGCTGCCCTGTGTCCCCCTGACCCTTCAGGGCAGCTTTCCATCAAACCTGCCGAGAAGATCCCTGAGTCACACAACATTTGCTTTCCTGCAATCCAAGCTTGTGATCTTAGTCTGACTTTGTCTTACAGGATTTAAAACTCCAGCCTCGTGGTTCCTGCAGGGAAGGATGTCTGCACCTTTCATGTCTTTGACCAGTTCTTCCTTGTTTTTGAGGTGGAGACTCAGTAGAACATCTCAGCTCATCACTCATCTGGCTTAAGGAATTGCGCTTTGTACCTTTTTGGCTTCCAACAGATTTTGGGGCAGGTGAAGTCTCCCATGTGCCTTCCTACATGTGAACATGAAAATTCACTGTGCTTTCCCCCCTCAATCCACTTCCAAAGGTGTCCCTGCAAAGCTGCTGCTCAGCTGGGGGATGTCCTACATGTACAGAAATGAAGTCCTACCACCAGGGCTGGGCTGAGAGTAATTAATGGAGAACTAATAAAGTGAATTTTATTTTCTATTAACTTTCACTGCTCATCTTCCCACTCTGGTTGTATCATAATTATGTTCTGAGACAAAACACTGTGACTAAAAGCCAAATTTCTCATCATTTGACCCCTTAAGTCACATCCTCACACAGGAATGCACATTTCACTGCAGCTGCAAAAAGTCTGACAACAATCCAGGGAAACAAACACTGTAGGAAATTGCTGCCTGTGCTTTCAGAAGGAACCAAAACCCCATTTGCTCACAATATTTTTTGAATAATATAAACAATAGATTTGTCTTTCTTTTCAGCTCAAATGAGGAATGTTTTTGTCTTCTCACTCCTTTTATCCCTTCTTGTCACAGTGATATTTCCTCCTGGTGCTTAGGCAGGGGGACTGAATGAGATGAGACACTAGACAATGGGTTTTAGTCTGATTTTAGTCTGGATTCCCTGAGCTACAACCCTCCCAGTCCAGGGGATTTTCAGCCAGATTTACCAAACTATCAAGAACTGAAAATGGCCATGAGTTCCATTTCTACACCACCAGATCATTCTGCCCTTCTTAATCAATGATGAATAAACATCACTGCATTGGGGGGGACTGGAAAAATAAAAATTTCTCAATCATCTTGGTTAATACTTTTTATCTTTGAGCATGAGGTAAGAGCAGTCCCAGTCAAATCCCATGGAAATTCCCTGCTCATGAGAAAGACAAACACCTTTCCCTGAAAGTTCAACCAATAGTTATGGAAAATATTTTAAAACTCTTCATATAATGGCAAAGGTGCTGCACTGACAAGTTCTCAAATGATAATATGGGCGGGTCATTGTCATTATTAAAGCATTCACTATTAAAGCAACTCATTATGATGAAGTTTCAGGAAAGGATAAACATTAAAATCCAACTTTCTCCAAAAAATAAAACAACCACAAAACAACTCCTCAAAAAACCTCCATTGTCTTTATTTACAAAATCGCTGACCACAGTTATAAAAAGGTGGCAAAAATGCCAGTTTTACAAAAGAATATAAAAGTGAGAGTGAGGAAACTTAAAATCTTTGTGGTTGGCTTAAAAAGCTACGGCAACATCTTGATTATCCCACCAGGAAAGTGTGTCCATTGCTAAATGTGAAATTCAGATAATAAACCCCTTTCCCCACTTTATTTAGATTGATATTTGGGTACTGTCATAAGTGTCCCATGATGAAGAACCAAAATCCAGGGAGTTTTTTATTGTTTTGGAGCCATTGTGTCATCTGGAAGACTAGAAAAAGCACAAACTTCTATGAATAATAAAATACCTCAATATCTAAAATTTTCATTGCCAGTGAAGTGAAGGATAAATTCATTGGGAATATTAAGGTTTTGGGTTTTTTTAAATAGCACAGAAAGCTATTCCAGACCTCAATTCTTCCAACAACACTGGAAACACATCCTGGTCTAATTGCATTAATGCTTAATTTATATCTGTTTGATCTCATTAGTTTTAATTTCAAGTAATCCTTCTCTAACATTTTCTGCCTGCAGATTTTCAGAAGCCCCAGTCATTTCCCCTCTAAACCTTTCTTTTGCTACACTAAATAAGCCAAGATCTTTTTTTATCTCCTCCAATAAAACAAATTCTTCATTCCCCTCATGGTCTTATCCACAAGTGCTCCTGTTTCCCTGAATTATCCAAAATGGGCACGCAACTATTAACAAGAACATGGGAATTGGGATATAGTTTTCTAAGCAAATCTCAGAACACAATTCTAGAAAAATTAAAAATAAAATATATAAAAATTAAAAATAAGAAGAAAATTAATGGGAAAGATGAGGTGGAAAATAGAAATTAGGAGGGAAAAAAAACACTCATGGGAATAAAAAAATGTCTATAAATTAGCATTTCTCATTTTTATCTCTGTTTTTATATCTACAGTAGGGATGGAATTACCTGCATCTTTTGCAGGTAAATAAAGCTAAACAGCTTTAGTTTGAAAGTCAGTTTTGCTCAGGTTTAAATAAAAGTGTTTAATCTCTGTATCCACCTGGGCCATTGATTTGGAAGAGTTTTGCTTTCTCCATCCAGCCTTGGAAAGAACTCTCCAATTATGTCAATATATTCAATTTCTGCAATAGTTTCTTCCTCCACCAGCACAGATCATGACTGTAACTTTTATTTTGGAATCCAGATTGTGATAATCCGTGAAGAACCCAAAGTGTTCCCAAGAAAAGGTGTTGCACAGTGAAGACTAATGATGTAGAGTGAAAAAAATAAAGGGTAGGGGGAACAGGAAAGCAAAAAAAAAGCAAAATAAATGACCATGATCTGTAGATTTTTAGCATTCCTTAACAAGGTTTTATTACCACCACTATATATATGTATATTTATGATGTATATGGTTTAAAAATAAGAGGAACAACACTTGAAACAACTGTTTGAATGGAAAAATTATTTAGATTGGTTGATTTTAAGTAAAGAATTGAATATAAGCAAACTCTGCCTTTTGGTTGGCAACACGACTGTCATTCAATGTTCAATATTAGAGGGAAAAAAGGAGCATTTTCTACAAGTTGAATCTACATAGTACAAATTCCTACAAGCCAAATAATCCAATTTCTATCATAATAGCAGCTGGAATTCTGAGTTTTGCAAGGATCAATCTCCTATTTATGCTTTTGATCCACATCTTTAAGTGCTTCTTGAAATTTTAGGATTAAGCAAACACCTGATTGAAAAAGAATGGGGTTAATTTTTTTACCAGGGAAGAGCAAAAGCTTTAGGTGTTCCCTCCAGCACAGCTCCAGGACTTAGAAATGTAATAGCAACCTCAGAAAGGGGGAAAAGGGCATTAATAATAGACATTTGATATGGAAGAAGGCTTAAGTGACACTATTCTTGGTTTCCTGTGGGTGTCACAGGAACCACCTGAGAATAAAAATTATTTTTCTTCTGCTGCTGAAGGGTTCTGGAAAAGTTGTTCCTCATGTAATCACTGGGAGGTGATGTCTAGGTCAGGAATTAGGATGGAGGTACAAATATGAGCAAAACTGCTGCACATTCTACACAGTTCCCTGTTTAACTACAGTGGGAAATTATTTAGAGAAAGGACTCCCCTTAAGATGGGTAAAACCTGGGTTTAACAGAACAGGACTTGTGAAATTCATGTCAGATTCTCAGAATTCATATGAGACTCTCTCAATTCCTGTGAAACAAGTGCCTGATGGTCCCAGTAACAGACTGTGAGAAACAACACAGCTCTTCTACTGGGTAAAAATGACTCAGGAATTCAGGTCTGCCAGGCAGTTCTGTGCAAATTAAATTGTAAAAATTATGCCTTAATTAAATGACATTGCTTTCAACTGGCCTTCTCCCCATGAGCCTGAGACAGGAGGGGGTTGTTTGCCTTTAGCCCAAGCCCAGGCCTGATCCAGCTCCAGATTTCCCAGGCACTCTGTGCATCAATTCCCACTTTCCAGGTGTGCAACAGAAGACAAAGGAACAATTTCATCTCAATTTTCAGAACCACTGTAGGGCTGCAAACCACATTTTTCAAAAGGGCTTCCTATTGTTGAACAGCCTGTCTGAGTATTAGTTGGTGGAGATTAAGAAAAGGAGCACGAAGAAAATATATTATAATTAACACTGATTAAAACTAAGACACAAAGCAAGAGCAGCAATATGAATTACAATTCACATGCAGAATTGTCCTTTGTGAAGTACAAGAAACATGCACAGAAAAATATTACAAGAGAAACACACATCCCACCTCAGCTATTATGCAAAGTTGAGGCCATGGAAGTAACCTTTTTGGTTTGTTATGCCTTCCTAATTCAATTAAATGAGAACAAAACTAAGATGAGGATTACATTTGCAAAGACATTTAGCATCATTAGCAGTGTCTGCCAGAGAGCTTTTTTCTTTTTTTTTTTTTAATTTCCTGAAAGAGAAAAAAAGAGCACAGCCTTTGAAACTTCCTATTTTTTAAAACAGAAAGAAAAGCACTTAGAAGTGAAAGTCTGCACAACATTTTAAACCATAAGCAGTTTATGAATTCCATTGATAAGAATCTCATTGGATATGACCTGTTTTAACCCTCTAAGAGTGCCACGATTTCCCATTGCCCTTTTTTTTGTTGCTTAAAACAAAACTTGCTCTCCTGTTTCAGTCCCCTGAAAAGGACTTCAGAATGAAATCCAGATTTACAATAATTCAGGGAAATTTCAGGCCTGGGAGCACAACCCTGAAATAGAGCTGTACTGGTGTCTGTCTGCAAGGAAACAAACTTCTGTGTGCCAGATCCTCCAACCATCTAAAGCCACTTGTGCAAACAAGGAAAAGTCTGAAATACACTCAGTGTAACCAGAAACTTAAAAAAACAACCAACCAACCAAAAAATTCTATAACCAAACTAATGAATATTCTTGATCTCTATCCTTAAGAGTTAAAGTGGCTACAATATATAATTATTGACACTATTTTTCTCTTGCTGGTTTATCACTGATTTGATGTAAGAACATTGATCTGCATATCTCATAGGCTTGTCTACAGAGAGCTTTCTGTCAGCTTGGGCTTGTGAATCCAAAGCTCTCTCTCACTTCCATTTATTACACTGAATAGCTTTATTTCTACTGTGTTTTTCCCATTTGTTGAAGATTCCTGTAGAAAATATACGTATAACCCAGATACTTCAAATTAAGTGACACTACATTTCTATTCCTAGAGAACAGAGACAAATAAGAAGCATCAAAGGGTTTCTTTTTCCATCATTTGCTGTTGTGTCTCCAGCCCAACACTCCATTCCTCCAGAGCAGGCTGCACATTATGTAAGAGCTGTGTGTGTTTGATAATGCTGCAAACAATCTGCAGCAACCTCATAAAACCTGATCAAGCAAATCTATTCCTCAGAAGGTTCAGAACCAGCCCAGTGACCCTGCTCTCCCCACCCACACCTGGAAAAACCTTAGAAATGTCTAATGGATACTTAACCTTCTCTTGCCACAACACTTTCTAAAGCTAAACAACACTTTCTTGTTATTTTATGTTAAATTGCAGCAAACACCAGAACAAAAACCTTCTGCCTTTTGATTCTCTTCGGGTGTTTGAACTGACTACAAAGTCTTTTCAGACTTGCCAGCAGAGTGTCTTGGAGAACAAGGAGCTGTCCCTGAGCCAG
>VYZS01091819.1:5675-18698 GCA_013400695.1 Neodrepanis coruscans | reverse complement strand
ACCCAGGGATGGCAATATTACAAAGCAGTATTACCTGTCTGAGGCAGGTTTAATTTTATAAATTAAAACTATAAACTCTATGAGTTTCTAGACCATATTTGTGCTGTTGAGGATGATCTGCTCAGATGAACAGTTTTGCATTCATCAAAGAGACAGGTTCTTCTGCTGGACCAGAAGATGACAGTGGACTGTACATTGTAACTAATACCGTTTGTAGCATCTCCTAGTACAAATAGTTGAAGAACAGGTTGCAAGAAAATCCTGTAGGGAATAATACATCCTTTGTTTTGATCTACAAGGTTTTAAAAAAGTTTTGTTTTCTTAAAGATAACCACTTTTACATAACACTATGTGTGCAGTCTATGTGCAGCTCTTCACTGTGGCTATCTATATTCCAGAGATGATGAATTCCGTGTAAGACACCTCAACCTTTTTAAATTTGTGATGAATCCTAAATTGTGAGAGTATAATGAAAAGTAGGGGGCTTTCCCCTTTTAGATGTCTCCAATTACTTCCTGCTAGTGTCCTAAAAGGAGAAGGAAAGGGCAGGAATCAGAAACAAAATGCAAAAAAACCCCACATTGCCTTTCTTTTTTTTAGCAGAGAGAAACAGCTAAGTTAGCTGAGCCATCACATGAAAGGTCCGTGTTTTTGGGCAATATTTGCTGCTCCTGTCTCTTGAATAGCTATAGAAAAGAAGGAATGTATATGCCCCATATATGCGAAAAGGACATACTTGCCATTCCTTTATTTATTTTTGCTCTTTTGAAAATTAAAGTGTCAGTTATTTGGAATGCTGTAGTCTGTGGTCTCTTTACATTTGTTTAGTGAGATCCTTTCAAGAAGATCATTGCCATTACAGTGTAACTGCATGGTGACCACAGCTTTGGGCCTGTATAATAAAGATCTAAANAAGAAGAGTCCAAAATCCACTAACTTTATGTCATTCATCTACTCAAGGAGTCTAAGCTGGCTTTGCGTGTGTGATATATTGTGCTGAACACACAGATGTGCTGTACATCAAAATTCAAAAGCCAGTTATACTCTTCCTCCTTCCTCCTTCTTTTCTTCTTCAAAATTTTAAACTGCAATTATGTTCATCATGTAGCAATTAAGTTTGTGTGAGCAAAAACTGCACATTGCATTTCTAAAATTAATGAGGTCCTGACAAGGCTATCCTACTATGCTACATTATAGGCAGGGTTTTATCTCAATATGGCTAGCTCATTGCAAACATCTGAATTCACATCAACAGAACATCCCTGACCTTTGAAACCTTTTCAGTGGGTGTCAATGTTATCCTGCATCTTTATGTAGTGGCATATGGGTGGCAGAGTGCTCACTGCTGTGAAGTCCATACCAGTGCATTTAAACACAAGTGGAGTCAGATGAGCATATCAGCTAAACTAAGGCTGTGGTCCTGCTCACGAGGGGTACCCCTGTCTTCACCTTCTGCCCTGCTCACACCTTCCCACTACCTCCTTCAGCTGCACACCTAAGAGGCTTCCTGGTCTGACTGAAACCTCCCCATGTAATTTAGCTCTTGTGCCGGCTCTGACACCAGGGAGAGGGTGGGAACGAACACCATTTTATCAGCAACTTGGTTTTAGGTCGACTTACACTGTTAGAGGAACCATGTCTTACTGTGCCTCCAAGTGTCAATTAAGTAATCTTACTACCTAAACTTTCTATTTCAGTACATTACTTTCTTATATCTAAGAGGTGTTCCTTGATTCAGTAACACTGCAAAGAAAATAAAGCACTGGAAGTTAACTAAATCCATAAAAAATAATACTAATAGTATCTTTGAAATTACCTGTGCAGTGGCAGTATTTGAAGTACAAGAAAAATACAGTGTCATGAAAAGAATACATTCTTGCCATTCAGATCACTCTGAATATCAAAATGTTTTCAGAAACAGAAGAGAAAGCTGTGTGCTGTAGCAGTACAGGGTAGCATAATCCTGCTGTGCTAGCCGACCCTTAGCTATTAATGAGGTTTATGCACAGTATGTGGCCAGCAGGACCCACCAGAACTGTACGTACTTGAGCTTGGCCATGGCACCATTTGAATCTGAATGACAAAACGAATCGCCTAAGAGCAGGGCCTTATTTTGGAGAAACAGCTTTTTGTCTGTGCTGTACCAGAGGCTGCTGGAAGTTTGACCATCCTGTTGGATGAACTTTTCTGACAAACTGTGTGACGGCTGCCCATCTGTTGAAGGCATGATTAAAAACCAAAACAGAACAAAACAGGCAAACCTCTTGGCACTCCAGTAAGGGCAAAGGTTGGAGCTTTTTGTTCTTTGGATGAATCCCCCTTTGAGATGCCTCTCCATGCTTTCCTTGGCATTTGGACAAGCCGCCCTTTGTGAAGGGACATGAATATGGAGAGACCTGCAGTGCACCCGTCTCTTCTGTCAGCTTCAAAGAAAAGTTTCAGAAGTCATTAATTTCTAGCAACTTTAAACATCTGAATGGGGGCAGTGCTGGCTTTACAAACAGTATGAGCTGATTTAATGTGGACTGTGTGGCTTAGCAGGCAAGAGCGCTGATTTTGCTGACTGAATGTAGTATGTGAATATGTACTTCACATTCAAATAAGATGGTCTTAAGTAANAAACAATTTTTTTCTCATCATTTTCTCAACATTTCTATTGTATCCGCAAGTATTTAATTGGAATCCTGCTCATTCCTGAATACTGGTTAGAAGATCTGGCAAAAAATGTTGGAGAGGAAGGTATCTGTATGATTGAACCTTGTTCTCCTTTGTATCCTTATGTACAACAGGTTAAAGGGCAGAGTTACAAAATGTTAGCAAATCAATAATGATGCTTAAATTCAATTTGCAGGTGATGTCCCAGGACAATGAGAAGATCAGGCTCATTGCATCCCATATTTAAGGCCATACTCAAGTAGTTGACATCTGGTCTCTATTAATTAGTAATCCTAGAGAAGTACTGAAGGAAAAAGCTACAGAAAAATTGAGTCTAAGCTGGCTTTGCGTGTGTGATATATTGTGCTGAACACACAGATGTGCTGTACATCAAAATTCAAAAGCCAGTTATACTCTTCCTCCTTCCTCCTTCTTTTCTTCTTCAAAATTTTAAACTGCAATTATGTTCATCATGTAGCAATTAAGTNTTTTTGTCTGTGCTGTACCAGAGGCTGCTGGAAGTTTGACCATCCTGTTGGATGAACTTTTCTGACAAACTGTGTGACGGCTGCCCATCTGTTGAAGGCATGATTAAAAACCAAAACAGAACAAAACAGGCAAACCTCTTGGCACTCCAGTAAGGGCAAAGGTTGGAGCTTTTTGTTCTTTGGATGAATCCCCCTTTGAGATGCCTCTCCATGCTTTCCTTGGCATTTGGACAAGCCGCCCTTTGTGAAGGGACATGAATATGGAGAGACCTGCAGTGCACCCGTCTCTTCTGTCAGCTTCAAAGAAAAGTTTCAGAAGTCATTAATTTCTAGCAACTTTAAACATCTGAATGGGGGCAGTGCTGGCTTTACAAACAGTATGAGCTGATTTAATGTGGACTGTGTGGCTTAGCAGGCAAGAGCGCTGATTTTGCTGACTGAATGTAGTATGTGAATATGTACTTCACATTCAAATAAGATGGTCTTAAGTAATTTCCTTAGCAGACAATAATCCATTCCAGGAATAAGAACATGTGTTCTGGGCCCAGACCTAAAATAAATAGTGGGTTTAGAGACAGGTCTTTTGTCCAGCATTGTTTGTGTACTAGACATCTAAGAAACAGTTGATTCTTCAGGTCATGGCTGGGATTTTTAAATTATCTATTGCAACCTTCGCCTAGAAATCTATATTTAGCTTGGATATTAGGAGAAAGTTCTTTACTGTGAGGGTGGTGAGGCACTGAAAGAGGTTGCTCAGAGAAGCTGTGGATGCCCCATCCCTGGAAGTGTTCAAGGCCAGGTCTGAGAAAACTGGTCTAGTGAAAAGCGTCCCCGCCCATGGCAAGAGCATTGGAACTAGATGAGCTTTAAGGTCCCTTCCAACTCAGGCCATTCTAGGATTCTATGAAGTCTTGTCAAATATTAACTAAGGGAGTCTCATGGAAGTCTCCAGGGCAGCATACCATTTATACTAATATGTAAGTAGACAAGACAAGTCACCAGAAAGCTAAGTAACTTCATTGATATTTCACAAGAAGTTGCTGCACTGCAATCAACAATAACAAAACTAAATACCATGTAAGGAAGCCAACATCTTAAGAAGTTACCAGCATGATTTTTCTCACTCCATGCTGTGTTTGCCTTCTATGGAAAGAAGAGCTCCTCCTTCACTTCAACTCAGCTGCTCCAAGATTTCTCTACCTGTCCTGTTGACATCTTGCAAGAAACAACTATGTTGTATTGTTCTATATGATAACTTTAACTCTCTTCCAGGAATCACTGTTGAAGGGCCAGTTGTTATCACTGTTTTCTTAAACCCCATGTCAGATCTGGAAGGTCCACTTTTTTTCCAAGGCTCCCTTTTGCCAGCACAGAGCTTTAAAAAATTGTCTTCCTTTATGTTACTACCACTAGGAATAAGCAGAAAAATGTTTGAATAACTTTAAAAGAACAAACAGTGTGAAAAAATTGCCACTTTCCAGGTCACAGAGAAACAGGTGGATTTAATACTAATTCAAACAACTGAATGCAATGTTCCTGAATGTAGAAGCTGGATGCACTGGTTGCAGAGGGCAAAGTGGGATTTGTGCCCTGCCTGACCTCCTGGCAGGGACTTGCTGCCAGAGCTGCTGTGAGGCAGAAGGCACTGCCCACCCATGGCCCCACAAGGCACATTTCATGGTAGATGATCTTTGATGGGTGAAGGAGAGCTTTTTCTGGGAGATTGTTACTCATGGGACAGCACAGGCATCACGGTGATGGCAGACACTGAATGGGAACTGAACTGAAGCTGTCCGTATTGGTAATATGGAGGATTTTTAAATTAATTAATTATTGTTTTGAATTCCCAAGGCATGCAGTGAATTCACTGTTAGTAGAAATACTTAAGTCAGGCTTTGTAACCATTCAAAGGGTGGTGATGTCCTGATGCAAGTAGAAGTGTTGTGCTTGATGTGGGTATTGTTGCTGACATATGCTCTGTGGAGGATCAGAAGAACCTCAGAACTTCTGATCAGAATGACCTCAAATTCTCTGTTATCTAATCCCAGACTCCTTTCACAGCCACTACCCTCATTTTACTCCAATATTCACTATCCTTTTAAACTAGAGAGCTTATGCTCTGTCTTCATGGGGAACTGGCAGTGCAGGGCTCTTAACAGTGAGGTGTCAGAAAAATGATTTCAGTAGTACCTTGTAATAGTCAGCCAAACAATGATGTTTTCTTTAAAATCCCAACTCTGTACTTTCAGATTGAGAAAAGGAAAGCCCCTGACTCTTACTTAGGCACAGATCTTCCCACTAAATCCATTTGAAACTGGGAAATTAGCAACTAGATATTTGAAACTGTGTTACTTACTGCCTTCAGTAAAATTCTGCAAGCTAGCCAAAATCAGAAGAGTGTTTACTTGTTTGTGTACAAGAGGTTTTGGTTTGAAAAATGGCCAAAATTATATGTGATATCCAGGTCAGATTCCTACTGCAGAAATGCTATAAGACATGTTTGTTAGACTTGCTTTTGCTGCAACATGAAAGTGTCCTGTGTGATACAGATTTGGACAGTTTCAAGAATTTTTTTGCCCACAGCCTTATTTGTAGCAGATTTTGTCAGGTGGATTTCTTAACAAAAACCTTCCTGAAGCCCATACTAGGAATCTGCTGTTTGGTTTATTTTGGTTTTATTGTTCATCAACAAAAGAGCTGCAAAATAAAAGTCAGAATGTCGAAGTGAGTCCAGGTAAGATAAGGCAGAGTTGCAGGCTTTCCAGCTAGAAAACCCTGTCTGATGTCACTGATACCCTCCCACTCCTCAGCAGTGGGTATATGAAGCACCGATAAGTGCTGTTCTGAAATTTCTCTGATAAAAGCCCTGCCCTGCATAAAATCCATTCTTGGTTCTCTGTGGCCAACGTGAGGTGCAAAGTATCTTGGCTTGCTTTAGCTTGGGTAAGAACTGAAACACTTGCAGATCTGGGGAAACAGGCTTTCTGAAGAAGTCAAGCCACATATTGGCAGAGATGAGACCTGTCATTTTTTTGTTTCCTGAAATTGCTTCTTTGCACAGCAGGGGAAGCAGGAATGGCCTCTAGTGTAACTAAAACCATCCCTGCAGGGTTTGAACAATTATTGTTGTTTCTATCTGGAAAACACTAAGAATATTGGTTTTTGCTTTTTTTAGAGTGTATATTCTGTATATCAGCCAGTTCTTTTTCCATGGGCATTCTCACAGGCTATGTTTAGCACAGTGACAGATTAAGATGAAGTCTTGTTAACACAGCTTTAAAAGTGTCATAATTTCTTCCCTCTGTAATGCATCTTAACTTCACATAAATCATAACTCACAACTCACATAATTCAAGTACTGTTACAAAAATAAAAGCATGGAATTTATGTAGCTGTTAAGGTAATGTTCAAAGAGAAGGGTATTCATTCCTATTCCCGCTCCATGTCTCAGGCAGTCTTACAGTCAACTTCTATAGGGAATATGGGAGCAGTGATTCATCATTAAGGGCGGTCCATCCCATCCCATCTGAAGGCCAGAACACTAAATTTCCCAAATGTCACAGTTTATAAAATGTAGTCAGGTATGAGGCTCTTTTTTGTGCTGTTGGTACTCTTTTCTTTTCTCTGTCTGTTTTAGAGAATATCCGACTCAAAGATGGTGCTTACTTTTTTCTCTTTATTCATAGTCATAAATTCAGGAGCTCTCAAAGCACTAAACAACATATATTAGGTGATAAATCAAAGCAGTTTTGGAAACATCATGTACCATGTCAGAGACAATCAGCAGGGGAACCTATACATAGCAAACTTGTTCTATAATGAATTGCATTCCAGGCCCTGGGCTCTTCTTGTATGTAATCACTATCTGTTCCTATCATAGTATGGAGCATGTGCATACACTGATTTGTAGAATATCTTTGTGCTAAGAACTACAGACTGAATTCCTGTAATTTCATTTTCCCTTGAAATTCATGGCAAAACTTGAACAAACTTCTGTGGGACCAAGGTTTTGTTCAAGGTGATAATTAGAGATTAGTGCACAGCAGAGACACAGAGTGCTATGCAGAAAATCATAGTTGTTTGCCACACATGGAAACTCTCATCTACACCATGATGATGACATCTTTGTGTAATTGAACTTCCTGCGAGCCAGTGTAGACATAGAAGTTGCAGAGAGAAAAGTGTGCTGGATGATGAAGGTATCCATGTACTGTGACTGTGTACAGTAGCCTAGCAGGTTCTTTCCCCAGTTAATAGGACTCAATTAGTCCTAAATAGTCAATGCTATCAAAAACTGAACCCAAAAGACACAAGAAACAAACACAGAGAAACAGAATGACACAATTTTTTCATAGTAATTGTATTTCTAATCTTTCAATAATCCAAAAGGAAAATTCATTTGTCACCTTAAATGATTTTCCAGCAGTTCCAGGGGCACATTAGGCTTTGAGACAAAACAAGAGCTTTCTTGTCCCTAAGACTCCTGATCTTTAGTCAAGAACAATGAAAAATAATAGGAATATATGGAGGCCAGTAGAAAGATGAAGGCTCTTTAGCAGCAGTACCACTTCAAATGATGAATTCTGCCATTCAGGTTTGGAAAGGCAACTTCAAAGTCAGTGACAAATTTACTTGGCTCGATGCCATGTAGGTTCTTCCTCCCATCCTTGCTGTGTTTCTGTTTGTGCACAGGAAAGCTAGAACCATGCTCTGAGTCATGGCCATGCAATAAAGTTGAAGTCCATGACCAGTTTTTCTTCATTAAAATTATAATGAGTGTTGCTTGTCCCAGAAATGTGGCAAACCTGTGTACATTCTTTCAGGGAGGCTGGCCACAGCAGAACCGGCAGAACCAGCATGTATATCTTTTTGTCTTCTGCTACGCACTCCTAGCAAAGCAGCTGCCATCTTCCAGGGTGAACCAAGGAGGAACCAAGGAGGAATATCTGAGCTCAGAGCTCCAGCAGCACAGGAAATCATTCTGATGTAGACAGCTACTGACCTGCTGCAGCCAGGAAGTGCGGGTTATATAACTTAGAAATGCAGATGAATAGGGTCTTGTAGTAAAGCTTATCTTCAGTCTTGGGCTTTTCAGATTATTAAACTATATTAAAAATTACAGTTTCTTTGCTGTTCACTTTGCTACTATGTATTCCAGTCAGCCTAACTCTTTTCATCTGTCTTAAAAAGTCCAGGTTGTTAGGAATAATTTTATATTTTTTTCAGAATATCTTTTAAAGTGTTACACAGGCTTCAAATATGCTTTATATTCTTAGAGATGAGAACTGGCACTCTGATTTAACAGCGAGCAGTTGTCTGCCATGTTTGGCACTTTGTATCCACAGGGTCTTTCCAGGTTATCTCGTGCCACACGAGATCAGGGGCAGGATGGTGGAGATTCTCTTCCTTTTCCAGCTCCAACACTTGCCACCTTTCTCTCTGTGACTCATGGGCCAGGATGGCAGGTCCCACCGGGCCCAGGAGCAGGCGGTGTGTCCCGATGGGCTCGCAAAGAGTTAAAGGGCTGAAGCAGTGCCCGAGAGCTGAGTTGTTGCCACTGCAGACTCCAGACAGGAGTGATATTTGGCAGCATTCCTGGGTCTCTGCATAAAGGTGAAAGGAGCCAATTACTAGCTAAATGAAATAATACATTCTGTTAAAGTTTAGACAAGACAGAGTAACTGATTGCGTTCATTGGGAGACTTGAATAAAAACACCTCTCAAAAGAGCTCTCGCTTCAAAGAAAAGACTGTTTGCCCACGTAGGCCGACATAAATTTACCACTTTTTTTTTTTTTTCCTGTGCGCTGTTAAATCTTTTCATCCTTTCAGAATCAAAATTACTTCNGGAGCTGAGCGGGGAGGGGTTCTGCCCATCGCTTCTTACTTGATGAAGCCTTTCACGAAGCCACATGGAGGGGGAGATGAAGAAATAAACAGAAAAATATTTTTTTGAATCTGAAGCCCATTCTGTCATTACTTCTATGGGAAATGTCATATTTTGCATTTGCAGAAATTTTCTGTGTTCCGCAGGATTCCACTTGCAGTGGCTGCCCAATAGAAAGCAAACACCTGCACATGCCTCTGCACACCAAAGCTGGGTTTTTTTTTTTTTCCTGTGCGCTGTTAAATCTTTTCATCCTTTCAGAATCAAAATTACTTCATCTTTGCTTGCTTTCCCTTTTTTTCTGGCTCAGATTTTTTTCTTTTTTTCTTTTCTTTTGTCCCCCCGGAGTGGCCGATGGTGCTCAGCGCCACTGCCACGCGGGTCATTCCCCCGGGTCACAGGTGGGTTCCTGCACCCCGCCGGCCCTGGCGCGGCCGTCTCCCGACTCCAGCGGGATCGGAGCGGAAGAGATCCCGGCGGCTGGCGGCAGTTCTTCCCCTCGGCCACCACAGGAGGGCGCACTTGNAAAGCTGGGCCTGGGGATTAGCAGCTAACTAAGACATTCGCTTTTATGTCTGAGCACTGGGGCGTTCACAGCACTTGCTACTTGAACTAGGCTGTGTGGCTGGCCATGGAGGAATGGCTCAAGAAAAAAAGTAGATAAACTAGCCCACAGCTTTCCACAGCAACGTCTGGGAACCCAGTCCGCTGGCTTCAAGTTCTGTCTCTACCTTAGTAGACAAAGCTGACATGGGAGATTCCTGGTATAAGCAGAGTAACAAAGGTGCTTTCTAGCAGAATGGTTTAGCCCAAGCACAGTTGTGCTTGAACGTGGGCACCTACTGTTTCTGTTGCCTTTGAGCATCATGGTCAGAACTGGTTTAGCATCATGCTGTGTGGATGTAGCTGAGCAGAAGAGCCTATTTTGACTTCATATGTCATGAAACTGAAATGTAGGTGACCAATAAAGGGTTGAAATGACCTTTGAGGTGTCTCATAAAAAGGAAAACTGAGAAGGGATGTGAAGCCAAATCTTTTACCCATCAGCTCTCTGAGATGCCACAAAATTAAACAGTGGTTGCAGAGTGCACAACCATTATGGGGCACTTGAGAAAGAGCGAAGAGGTTTCCTGAGGATGGAGTCATGGATGTGTGGAGAAAACTTTTATTGTCTCCCTGGTGTCTGTGTGAAGAGCGGTAGGTGGGGAACTGGGCGGGGAGTTACAGTACACAGCTGTTTGCACTGGAAAAAGGAAAAGCAACTTGCCTGCAAGAGAAACCTCTTCATCTTTGCACAGCCTGAGGAACCTTCACTCTTGGAGAAGTCAGTGTGAATATTCAAACAGGGCAATCTGTAATGTGAGCAGTGAAAGAAAGTGCTGCAGTCAGATAGAGAATGAGGAATGTAGGTCCTTGACACACTGTTAGAAACTGTTTTCAGGCAAGGTTCAATTCAAAGATAGGTTGAAGTAACAAACCATCCAATTTGATTATAGCAGGAGATGAGAAGGACATAGAAAAGCAGATAAGGAGATTATTATAACCCAACCAGAATAGAAGGAAATACTGAGACCTCCTCCATCAAGTGGGGTGTTTCAGATAGAAAGCCTCTACCTTTGGCATTAAACCTGAAAGACCGAGAAACATCAAGCTGCTGAAGCCAAAACTGCTAAGGCTAGGTTAAACAGATAGTAGAAATGCCTAGTTGGAGCAGAAGTGGCAGTCAGGGTAGTAATACTCATTCACTTGGACAGATTTGTATTTTCTTCCATTTGATCAGTGGACCTGTCTGCTTTGCTCTGTGTTCCTCAGGAGCTGATAGCTCTCACTTTCCATGCTGGGCAGCCAGGGACAGGCTAAGGAATGAGAAAGACAGTGGTCTCCTTTGTGTCTTAGCAAAACCAAGACCTTACCCTGTCTTGTGTTCCTTGCTCTCTGCCCTCTTCAACACACTTACCCTTCTCTTTCTAGCCTCTTGTACCAGCTTCTTTTGACATGCTCCTGCTCCTCCATCTCTATATCAAATCCCCATACTTAAAGCATTTTGAATTAAAGTTGGCCTTTCTCTCTCTCTCCAGAAACTGCTTTTCTTAGTCCCTTCATTTCTGGGTCTGTGGGTCAGCTCCAAGGAGAACTCAAGAGTATGAACTCTAGTTGCCTTTTGTGGCTCTTGTACAACCAGATAGCTTTCAGTATACACACGTGTTGTGCTTTGTGTAAAGACCCTCCTCCTTCAGCAGTGAAAACACAGACCCTGTGCCTGCCAGGCCAGGTCTGTGGCTTTTATTGCTTGACACAGGAGAGAGACGGCTGCAAGCAGATAGGCAGGAAGGCAGGTTGAATAGATTTTCTGTTGTAAAAGTATGTCAGCTGTCTCCTCCAGACCCCGAAATATTGAATGCAGCCACAGAGCAAGTTTTCTTCACAGAGGTAAAACCCCTTGAGCTCCCCAGAGCTCAGTCTGGCAATACAAGAGCACCCTAGGGATAGAGATCTCTTAACCCAGTCCACATCTCTGTTTTGCAGTCCCACTGCTGGTCTCTAGCTGGTGGCCCCAGCATATGCTTTCCAGAACCCAACATGAACTTTCTGAATGTGTTGCCTGAAGTTGTCTGCAACCACCTTCCTAGCAAAAGGAAAGGGTTACATGTGTCATTAACAGGCCACGTTTACACAGAAAAAATAAAACTCCTCAGAGAATGTGACGTATGCACACAGGGAGGCCAGTTGCCTTTTTTAAAACACAGTGACACACTTGAAGGCTGCCAGATTCTGCAGCTCTTACATGGTGTGCGGGTGGTGAATTTCTTCATATTATTCAACATTCGCCTTGGTCTGATTTCAATTAAAAATAGACTGAGAAGTTTAGAGGAATAAAAAGAAAAATAAGAAAGAAAAAACTAAAAAAGAGAATTAGGAATTACAAAAACCAAACATAAATCTTCTGACAATTGTCACTGCTTGGACTTACAACGCATGGAGAAGATGCCAAAACCACTGTCAGTGAATCACCGTAGAGTACGCTGATTTGTGTAATTCCTTGGGAGTCGTGACATGACTCATTCCCAACCTGGAGACCAAAGGGAGGTTTTGAAGGGAAAATGTTGGATAAACCAGGGTCCTTGCAAAAGAACGAGAACAGTTTTAATTCTAGGTTTTGATATAATTTCATTAATACTCCGCCGTGTGATTGCAAAACAAGGCCATCCGTGTTTGGTAACATCGGGGACTCATGTTTAGTGGAATAAATTGGCTACATGTTGGCTGGACAATGCTGAGTGGGACTTCATTTTTGTCACTGACAACTGTATTCCCATGTTTTGATACATTTTTTCATACAGTTTTGAAACCCCAGTTTTGTAATTGGTGTGATTACTCTGCAGACAGGATATATAAGAAGTTAGGTGCTTTAAAAATACTGCTCTTTTTCGCTGGAGATTTGTCAAGCATTGCATCTGATTCACATGGGAAAATAATTTTTGATCATATGAGTCACTTCAGCTTCTGGATACTTAACAAAATGTATGGTGTGAGTCGATGTATGACTAATGTATTTGTGCATTTAAAAGTCTGTGGATGTTAAGGGAAATGACAGAGTTGTATCTAGAAAAGAAGATACTTCAGAGAATATCAGTTCATTAACTTTCATCTCTACATAATCTGCTGCTGTTTTATAGATCTAAAAAAAAATTCCTTAATGCTTTGTGTGTTTTAGGCCTGTACTTCAAAAGTCCCCTATATCAAGTCTTTGTTTAAACATCCTACTCATCTACCATTAACCATCTCATTGTGTTTCATTTCAGTTCATTTGCAAAGCCTTCACTCTATCTAATTAACGCAAACTTTGTTGCTTGCTGCAAGCTTCCCTTCTCCAACCTGTCTCTCCTAAATACGTTCACAAGAAATTTCAGTCTTCTTTTGTTAATTGCATTTGCAAAGTGACCTTTATTCTCTCTGGATACCATCATTATCCACAGGTAGTTACTAAGTAACC
>VYZS01091714.1:7127-24334 GCA_013400695.1 Neodrepanis coruscans | reverse complement strand
GTGATGCCATGGACAGGAGAATAATGTGTGATCTCTACAGTAGAGAGAGCACAACAGTATGTGCAGCTGTGAGGCAAGGGCTCCACCTCTGCCTGGGCTCTTAGACATCACCTCAAGCAGTCCTGAGCCAAAACTGGTGTTTCCTGGTGATGTTTGAATTCCTGCAGACCTCCTCTGCCAAAAAGTATTAGTGAATGTCTTGTTCTGAGTCACAAAGCAGATCTACAGAGAAGGCACAACTCAAATCACAGTGATGCCTGCTGAGATTCCTCGTCCTTCCTCTTGGAAAGCAGAAACTCCAAAAGTTTGGGGCTTGGTGCTTGGAGCTGACCAGCAGTACTCTTAATATGAAATTAAGACGAAACCGCTTTAATGAAAGAATCTAAAAACTACATAAAGCAAATGGTTTGGGCAAATCACAGTGATGGAAAAACTAATGTACAGAAAAGTCTGGGCAATTGCTATTCTGAAACATGGGTACAGTTTTCAGTTCAAACCATATTCAAATCATATGTTTGCATAAATGGGTGTTCATAAATGAACTGGGGGAAAAATAGAAATACATTTGGTAGCATTTATATAACCCATTTAAATTGCCAGGTGGAACTAAGTGGCAAGTGGTCATCTTATTAGGTTGATATGTCATCATGAAGAAGATGCTTTTTCAGGATGAATAAGCCCTGTCCAATCCACATTTGAGGTCCTATAATGAGATAGCATACTCTGTTTTGTTACATGGCCATATATATGAAATGAAGACTCTGGATCTGTAAAACAGCTCATGAAATAAGCTCTTACAACCAAATTAATAACTTCTGGTATAATAAGAGGGTATATTACTTTAAATTAATTGAAAAATAAGTATTTTGTAGCTTGTTTTAGAATAGGGGATCATTTTCATTGTTTAGGTTCTATATATTTGATGTTCATTGTTTAAAGGGAGTTTGTTCAGAAACAGTTTCAAAGTGTAAAAATAAGGAAAGGAACTGGCAGTTGAATGTTTCTCCATAGACTCATGCAGTATTTTAGAGAAGTAAAGGAAAATACCTCCTCAGGTGACAGTGAACTTGATGAAAATAACCAAGGATCACAACACACAGAGAAGGAGAAATATACATAAATAATGGTTATTAGTTTGACTAGGTTAGGAAGAAATAGAATAACATGTTTATGTTTTCAAAAGAAGCATTTTTGCCTTCATAATTAAGTTAAAGTTATCTTCAATTTGATTTTCCTGTCTGACTTCCAGCAGCATTTTAACTGTAAATGTTCTGAATAAAACACTGTCATAGGAAAAATCTGGTATTACTTTGTGAAGAGAGAGTTGAGTTTTTGGTTTGGAGGTTTTTTTAAAGAATGGGCATAAATGCTTCCATGTGTTGACATGTCCCTGCTAGCAGTTAACTGTGTCCCACTGCTTCTCTGAGCATTGGAGACTGGCTGGGGAGCTCTGCCATCACCCAAGTGGGCAGCACATTAAGGCAGCTGCTTCCCTGCTCACCTTCTTTCAGCAGACACTCCTGGCCATCAGCTTCACATGTTTATGTCTGTAAAATGCAGGAGTGCCAGTGCCAAACACAAACCAGCATCTTTCCAGTGAGGTCTAAAAGTTCAGACCATGAAGCGCTAGCTCTGGTGCAGCACGGCTTGCTGGATGTCCCTCTGAGATTTCATGAACAACAGGAGAGAAAAAGAGAGAAAGAAGTGAGGAAAGAATGAGGCTAGACATAAAACAGGAGATGTCATGCAACACTCCCATGCTGGTGCCTGGGCCATGGAGCTAAGCCTGACCACCAGCATGGCCAGCGGAGGAGGTGGTGGTGACCTCTCTGCTGCTGAGCTTCTCCAAGGTGCTGGACCAGAACTTTGATGGATGAGCATCCACTGGATAGGACTGACCTTCCCAGGGAGGGGGTATGTGGTGAGTTCTCCCATACTGACATCCCCATCATGATAAATTCTGAACCCAGAAAATGCATACCATGGACTGAAATGAGAGCTCCTGGTCCGATGCCAGGCACCAGCTCTTTCATGTATCACCAAAGCTTCAGATTTAGCACAAAGGATGCAGGAAATGCGATGACAACAATTCAAAGGCTCTTCTGAGCTTTTCCCTACAGTCATCCCTTTGAACCTCAAATAGTCTGTAGTTTCAAAGCTCTGTGCCTGAACTGCTGCATCCCAGAGGAGAGCTGACCCTTAATGATTATTGTGCCTTCTATGTCCATATTGAATTACAATCCTGTTAACACCAAGACACTCAAAGTTTCAGGATGTTTTGAAGCTCTCACTGTTTTTCAAAATAATCAGAGGCTTCTCCTTTCGATGCTGCCTGTTATGGTTCCCAGTTCCCAGCTCTTCCCTACAGTGTGAGTGCACTACAAATTTTCCCTCTGTCTGAACAACAGGCTGGGACTCTAACCCCATCACACGGTTTATAGGGCTAGAGGCTCAAAGGACAAGACTGGGTAATTAAAACAGAGAAAGTTATTTATGTTCCTCAATGAAGAAAAAAGTATTTTTTTGGAGCTGCCGAGTTTCAGACAGCACCAGCAGCAAACTTGGTTAACGTTGATGTGTCCAAAGGACTACAGTGCTGCTGCCAACGCCTTCCTCAAGCAGCTCCAGCCATGAACTGCATTGAAGGGACTGTTTGCAAAGGGAAGTCCATATATGTTCACCCAGACTTTTCTCATCATCTTTCTAGTTCCTTTCTCCAACCACTGCAAAGCCTGTGAGAAGGTCTTGTACACATTGCAGGGAGAAAGAAGAGGATGTCCTAGGGCAGTGAGGACAGGAAGCCCTGAGGCCAGTTTCTCTCCCTTCCATGAACCCAGAGTCTGGCCTCAGCAGGGCAGAAACTTTGCCTCTCTAATGCAGATCCGGACCTGCCAGAACAGAGCACAGGAAAGGTCTGGGAGGGACACTACAGAATTCATCAGCAACTGTACAGAGAGGAAGTTTAGAAAGTGCAGAGTCAACCCTCAGATGGTTCCAAACAAGTTCTTGTAATTGTAGGAGACCAAAAAAATCTAACATCTACAAAGAGATATTTATACCTCAGGGAGAACAGTAACTCCCTCCTCACCTGCTAATCCTCCTCACCAGGATGGGCAGCTGCTTCTCCCCCACGGGCAGGGCTGTCTGATCATCAGGCTTCCCAGCTCATACTGAGAACATTATCACATCCCCTCACTTCTCTCCTTTTTTTTTTATCCCCTCTCCTTGCTTTCCCTGATACATGCTATCTCCTCGTCAGGATTTTTTGTTATCAATACTTCCTTCCTCTGTACTTTTCATTTTGTTCAATTTTTTTCTCAATTTCTCCATAGCCTGGAAAAGCTGAAGGCGCACAACCAGTTCTGCCTTCAGCATGTACTTGAGGAGCCAAAAGTATGACATGTAAATTAGTTTTAAAATAAAAAATTATTTCACTAAATAACTAGTTATAAGCCACTCAGAAATGTCCTCTTGCAACATACCCTGGTGATCGTGCAAATGTATGTTATTCACTCAAATGAACTGCATGATGTATTTGAATATTGCCTTTTAAATATTTTTGAAAGAATAAGACACCTTAAAACATATTCTGTACCTTGAAACTGGACCCAAAAATAACCTCTGATTTGAAACAACTTAGAATACAATTTCTTGACAAATTGTGTGTATTTGCTATGTTTCTTTTTACTCACGTCTTCTGTTTCAATATAAATTATTCTTCAGAATTCAGTTGGGCATATTCAGTCTTAAAAGAGTTTTCCATCTAAAACACAAGGAGTAAAAACAGCAATGCACATGTTTTTTTCTGAGCCTGCAGCATTCTTGCCTGTTCAGTGGTAAGGGTACAGAAAGGAGTAGGTCCCACAGGACAAAACTGGCAAAGCGGGCCGTGATTGAGGGATGGGGACTGCTACACATAAGTTCCATGCTGGTTATAATGATCAGCCTCCTAACAGCTGGAACAGGCTCCCCATGGAACTGGTCATGGCACCAAGCCTGACAGAGTTCAGGAAGTGTTTGGAAAATAGTCTCAGGCATATGGTGTGATTTTCTTGTGTTGTCCTGTGTAGACCTAGATGTTGGATTCAATTATCCTTATGGATCCTTTCCAACTCAGGATATTCTATCAGTCTATGATTCTAGATAATAAAAATATGAGATTGAGTTAAAAAAAGAGAGACCTTCTGGATATTTTTCTGTTCCTCTCTCAAGGTCTTGCAGCTGAGGGTTGTGAAAGGAGTTGCATGGAACAAGAAAAGAGTTTCATACAGCAGTAGAGTGTAAAACCAGTGTGTCATACCTAGGCCCACCCCAGAGAGTCACAGAACCACAGAATCAGCTATGCTGGAAAATACGTCTGAGGTCATTGTATCTAACCTCTGACCCAACACTACCTTGTCAACTAGACTATGGCACTAAGTGCCACATCCTTTCTCTTAAATANAATCACTCGTCTAGTCCTGTTGGCCACACTATTCCTGATACAGACCAGGATACCTTGGAAAAAAAGACGACTAACTCTGCTCTGAGCACCAGCCCTGCCTTGCTGTATTGCTTTCCCCACTCACCATGGAATTCACCAGCTCCTGGTGCAGCCACAGATCCTCACATTTACCCATGCCTCTGACTGTGAGATGCAATACACATCCACAGGGGTTTTGTATGACCTGGAGCACGAGCCGAGTCTAACATGGGAGTCCTTCTTGTATGTGTTTTACACTAGCTCAAGCTGTACCCCAGAAGTGGTCAATCCTCCCCTCCCCAGCTATCACCAAAGAAGTGGGAAACATACCTGTCCATGAGGGTCTGTGCAGTTCATCACAGAGACCTCTCCTGCAAGCTTTCCCACACAATTTGAGAAACAAGCATTTTCATTTTTGATGGTAATGTGACATCTAACTGAAGTATATTTAAAGATCTGAGATACCATGGAAATCAAAACAGAAACTGTGGTGTTGGCTCTGCTGCCCCACTTGAAAGACCTGTGTACAGTGGGAAATGCAGCCTTGTTATCACCATTTTTGGAATCACCTTTCATTTTCAATGAACTAACTGCAAGGAAGTGAAGAGTTTGCAGCAACACTCCCAATGTTAGTAGAAAAACTTATCTGGATGCTGGATTTATTGTGGATGAGCCATAGAAATCCTATGGTTATTTGTTAACTACATCAACTGCTTACTCTTGGTGACACATAACTACTCTTTGCAGAAACATGGTGCTACTGTTGATTCCTAGACAGTGCTCATGCAGGGCTCTTTCCAAGGACATGCATGTACTTGCAGAAACAGAGGGATGACAGATGAGAAAACTTCTGTGGTTTGTTTTTCCATGTAAATAAAAATGCTTTTTCATAAACACAACCAAGGATGCAGGGAGCTGCATTGGGAAAACAATCTTAGGAAAACTACTCTTAGCTGCAAAGTTTATTCTCCTTCCCCAGAAACACTGATGAGTTGATACTTAGCACTCAATTCCCTGCATGCCATTAGAGCTGCAGAGGGAGATGTGCTCAGAGATGCCTGAGACACTTCTCACAGCAATTGATCAGCTGTAGCCTTCTGATTAGACTGAAGGTTAAAGCCCCTACACCTAAGATCTTAATTTCCCTCTAGAGTCCAACAGATAGAGGTTTGCTCCTTCAGAGGGTATTTGTGTTAGATGTCTGAAATTTGATCATCTAAACAGTCCCTCACCCATCCTTAAATTCCCTTAAGACAATACTGGAAAAACGTTGTGATTAACCCGAAGCCAGCTATTACCCACCCAGGCAAATGCAGGCTGTGCATGAAAGTTCTGTAAAGCCAACGGGCTGTAAAACATCCCAGTAACAGGATGGGGAATTCTGAGGTCTGGGGGAGAGAGAGAGACGTTAAATTAAATTTGAATCTGATGGCTCCTGGAGGCAGTTCCTGCAGCAGTGTGAAGCCTGAGCCCATGCTCCCCAAGGCCACCTCCAGACACAGTTACTGGTAAATATCATGTTAGAGAGGTGGAGAAGATCCTCTTTAGGCTGTTTATCTTCAACAGGCAGAAAGTTGCTGGAGACTGGAGGCTGCCCTCAGTGGTGGCAGAGATGGGGCTGGGGCCATGTGTGGGTAGTGCTGTGAATACATCCTCATCTGTATTTTCAGCGAGAATCCCTCAGCCCTTCTGCCCAACATAGGGTGCTGTTATTGCTCAGGTCAATGACTCAATAGCCCACTTATTGGGAACATATGACAGACACTTACCACATACCCTAAATATTCCTGATAGCTGCCATTTCTGAGACTCAGGCTCCTTTTTAACACCCCAAGTCTCTTAGAAAATGTTAGACCTCCATATCGGAAGTGAAGTTTTATACTTTCCACTAACATTTTATATAGTATTTTTATTGCTGATTGTAGCACAGTTCTTGCGGTCTCATAGGGCCCATTGCACTTTCTAGCCTTAAAAATAGATATTTTTTGTTGAGGGATGAAAATGCTTATTAGGACATTTAGGCACTTCCAGGAAAAAAACCTAGTGTTTGCAGCTGGCTCCATTTACTGATTGGAGTTTCATTAACCGTGGTAATAGTATTCCTGCTAGTAAATACTTGCTGGAGTATTTACTTTACAATGCTAAAGTATTGCTAGAAAACAATACTCTCCTTTGTTTTCTCACTTCAATAAATTTACCATAAGATTACTAAAGGGTCTGATTCCAATGGAGAGCTACATTGGGATTACACAAAAACATACATATACACATACACACAGGTTATCTCTATACATTATTTCATTTGCACAATTAACAGCCATTATTAAACCAACTTTCTTCTTGTTTTTGTGCAAACAGGAGTTCTGCCTACATAATTGAAACATATTCTCCACACAGCAAGTATTTCCATTTTCTGACTGGGAGAGTCAACATCTGACCTAGAACTGGAATTAATCATTTAAGTTTTAAAGAATAGTAAGGAGGAAAGATAGAAGTTTTTGCATGAGCCAAAAGAAGTGCTTGGCAACAGGGAGGAGGACCCTGGCAGGACTGGACAGGGATAGACAGCAGGCAGTGGTTTTCAAGCGTCATTTTTTCCAGCAATTTTCCTTCTTTGTCTTCTCCATCTCTGCATCTCCCTGCACATCCACAGAGTCCCCAGGCACAGCCTGCTATGCCATTAGAGCTCCATTTTACATCAGTACCTTGTAATCTCAGTGGAGGCTCCTTGTTTTCTTTAGGCCTTTTGTTTTGCATCCTTAAGAAATTTGTCTACAGTTAAGAGCAATCTGTCATCTCTTGAACTTCTCCCTTTTGTAATTCACCTGTCACTTTCATATCTACTAGAGATTGATCCGAAATTACACAAGGTCTGCATGTCTCAGAATCTTGCCCCATGAGACATAACATAAAATCATTGTATGATTTCCACTGGAGCAAAAATTTAATCTGAGTTTACCTCTCCCTATCTTTCTGAGATCTCTTCACTGGCTGAGCTTGTGTTTATCTGCACTTGGAGACAGCATCCCCCTTTCACTGAAAAGCACAAAAACATTTTTATGAAGATTATTTTTTACAAGAAAGTTGCCTCTGCTTGACCCTACTTTTCCACAGAGAAGCCCTACTCAAACACTTTCTGCATTGATAACTGCATTTGATATCCATCAAGGACATGTTCAAAATTTGCCATGCCATCAAAAGTATCTGCAAAGATTGTTAAGTGTTTGGGGGCTGAACAGTACTGACACTTACAGGATTGAAAAAAAGCATATCAATTTTAAAACATACCAACTTGCAAAGAAAGGGCTTTGTTAGGGATTTTTCTGTAAAAGTCATGCTGAGATTTGTACTGACAATAAACATGCACTGATGGACTGAATTAATTTCCTATGTGATCTAAACACATGATGTGTTTGATAATGGAATTACAGGACACTCTGCTCTCACAAGGATGTTGCTGCAATCAAACAGTCTCTTCTGAGTCTGGCACAGCTGACATACAAGCATGCACAGGAGGGGAGGAAAGGGAGAGAGCAAGATACATTTTCCTTGGGATGGGAGAGAAAGCCAGGAAAGGAGGCAGCTGCAACCATGGCAGCAGAACTTTGTAGGGGAGGGGTAACCTCCCCTACAGATGAACAAATTAAGGAAACAGGGAAGAAGATAGGTTTGGTGGGATTTGGCTGTCTGCACCAGCAGCAATCCTTATTCCGAGCACACAACAGTCACACAGAGGAGACATCCAAGTCTCATTCTCACTGAGATAAGATGCAGTATTTGGTACAAGCTATAAAATTAAATGCAACCCCCCTGTCTGTAGGGACCTAGTCAAGGTGTGCACAGTGACACCAAGCTGCAGCAGCTGGGCAGGAGCCAGGCTCCCAGCAGGTCCTGGTGGAACATCCCCAAATGAGGAACTACTGGCTGATGAAAACACCTTTGGCCACATCTGGCAAGCCAGGGCATGATCCAGTGCTGCCTGACGCAGCATAAAAAGAAATACATTAGACCAGCCAATGTCCTTCTCCATCCATTTTCCCAGATGCAAGCTGAGCTGCAAGTACAACAGAGGGGCCAGATGGAGTCACTGGGAATCACTGACCCTGGAGTAAGTCCCAAAAGACACAGATTTGACCATGACATTTGTTCATTGCAGCTGCAGGGCCAAGAAACCAGTAAATCTATTTGGTGAGCATCAGAAAGAGCACCCAGCCTTTGGCAGCACTCTGCAGTCCTCTGCCACATGGTAACACCTGTACCCAACTTCTTCCCCGTAGCATCCCTTGGCAGCATGGCTTCTTGAGGCACTGTGGTACATTAATATTTTCCTATTGAGTTTTATTGGTAAAAATGGACAAGCATAAAAGCTTTCCATGACTTCTGAATTTACTGTTTTCAGGAAGCCCTGACACCTACACATGGAAATGAACAAACCAAGGCACCATCCTTTGGTGTTACACACTGTAGCTGCATTCAAACATTTTCCACTGTAAGACCAGCCAGTGATTTCCCTCTCCTGCACATAGAGAGAACACTCAAAAAAGCCCAAGGAACAGTGAGTTTTGCAAAAACAGCAGGAACATTTGGGTTTTCCATCCCTTTTCAGTTTTTCCAGGTACATTGTCCTGCAGACTGTGACAGGGACAGGGACAGATTATAAGTCTTTTTCCTTCGAATTTTATAGCCTGTATTCATTTACCAAGGTGAGCCAACATTAAAATGTGTATTCATCTTCCATTTATTGCACTGTGCATCACCACCTTAGGTTAAGATGTTACTTATGTCAGTTTACTATTTTTGAAAGGAGGCAGACACACGTATTTTAAAAGCCTCCTTCTCAGTTAATCTCAGCCACTGACATGCCTTTGAAGATTTGGTTTTGAAGGGATGTGGTATCAGTGATCTTGACAAACATTTCAGTTTGCCCACTGCCATCCAGGGACTGTGCACACAAGTTTGCTTTTACTAACTGCAGGAATACAAGCAGAACAGACTTACAGTAGGTATATAAACAAGGAGGTCACAAGGTTAATGTTTGACTCTAATCCTAATGACTTTTTTTGAGCCATGCACAAAGCATGACACCAGAAAGAATTCACTAACAGCAAAGTAAAGATAAACAAGTACAAGAGCACAACCCTCTCCTTTGTACACGAGCTTCAGAAGTTGCACAAAAGTATTTAAAGTACAAATAAAAATACCCTACTTTTATAATAGACGTAATTTTATCCATTCCTTTCCATTATATGTGCAATAAATTGCTCCAATGTGCCAATAAATACATCAGAGGAACTTACTGGTTTATAAATATTTTGAAAAAAAATAGAAACTACTGCTTAAATAACCACTGTATTTAAGAGAAAGTGGGAGAGAAAGTACTCTCCCACAAAATCTATTAAACTGGGTTAATGAACTAGCAGGAAAAAGTTTCAAACCTACTCCCCCAACATCTAATTCAGAACAATTCTTTCAAGATGAGTTTCAGACAAAAATAATGAGGAAAGTTGCTGAATATGGTCTTGAGCGAACAGAAATTAAATCAACTGTTTACACAAATATTTGCAAGCTGTGACAAATACATTCTGGATCTTTTAGTTATGTGCAAGGTGATTCAGAATACAGTGACTGCATTATGGCTGTTAAAAAGGCTTTGTCAAAATTTAACAATATTGCTAAGGGCTATTGAGGCACAAATAGCAGACCTAGGCCAACAACCCCCAAAGGTTGTTTACCCCCTAGGTAAACAACCCCCAAAAGAAGTGCACATATCTTATAAAAAATACAGATGCTGCCAGCAAATCTATTCACATTTATTTTCACAGATATATGTAAAATCTTATCAAAAGTTACTGCCTCTGTGCCCAGAATATTTGTTGTGTTTCAGGGCAGTTTACTTTGGCAACTTACTCAACTTTGCATCTGTAATTAAATGATGGAGATGAGACAACATGACTCTGGAGAGATCATAGGAAACAGCATCTTATCTGTTTGCCTTTTATTTACAGAGCTCTTCATATTTTGGCCTCCTTAATGCATTTTTCATTAAAGAATGAGGGCAAGTTTTACACACAACCTTCTCCCTCAGTGCACACAGGAACTGGGATCTAGAAGAGGAATCTAGCAGTTTCTACCATTAGCTTCTCCCCATCAGCAGTTTTTATGTGACTCCCTCTGCTTTGGAGAAGAGATATGTCTCCCAGTGCTACCTTGCTCCGTGGTGGGAAAAACATTCAAGCTCACTTCTGGCTCTGTAGAATTATGGCCTCAGGGAATTTCTCAGTCAGAATTAAGTTCATATCTAATTCAATATGAGCATACATTATTTCCAACATGGGAGTACCCTGGTGTCCAACACTGCCTTGCTATGGAGGATCCTGAAGACCCTTGACAGTGTTTTACTGCAAGTGCATGAGAGATCTCCCTGCTAATCCCCAGCTAAAGGATTTGCCCAGAGTAACTCCCATGGAAGACTGGGGAGAGCTTGATGGCTCTCAAATGCTGATCAGTGGAGTGACTATGTATCTCACACTGAGGATGGCACTGTCTTCTCTAGGGGACTCTGAGGCCCAGATGTATGGAGGACTGTTCATATGGTAACACCTCCAAGAAGGCAAAGGCAGAGCCCTGCTGCCATGGACCATGCTACTGTGAGGCAACAGCAGAATCCTCCATTTCCACCAGCAGATGGAGAGGGATTGAGCTCATTTAATACCTGAAAGGTAAGGGCTCAGTCTGCTGGGGTCATCTTGTCTACCTCTGTAGACAGTACAAGGGAGAACTCTTAAGACAGTGAAGTGACCATCCACTGGAATCACCAGTTTCCCTCCCCCAGAATGCATGGATAACTAGCTCCAAATTAGTTGTGACTCAACTGCAGAGTGAATGTCTGTGTCTGGGTAAGCAGCACTGAGCTCCTTCCCCCCAAAACACCTCACAAAAAAGACCAGTTTATCTAGAGAATGATAAAGATCATCTGAGGTACCTAAATCAGCTGTAAACTTTAACAGGGTATTTGCTAAAACTAAGTAAGCTGTATCCCACCATTATTGATTTGCTACTCAAATGTCCTGGGGAAACTACTGCATAGTGCCTACGCACAGGTACCATGAGTCGTGGTCCAGCACCAGAGGGAGAGAATGACTCTGCAGTTGTCTTGACCAAGAGCTGGTATGGAGGTGACTGTGGGAAGATGAGAATAGGAGATGATGTACTCCCCAGGCCCACCCAAGTTATGAGTTTGGACTTCACCCAGTTCACTGACATCAATAATTCATGTGATGGGAGGCATGGTTTGATTTCCTATCCACCAAAATCAGCATGTGGTTGTGTGTGACACTTTATGACAGCAGTAGTGTAAATTACCTTCCAGCCAGGAGTCTTTGGCCAGAAGACCTTTTTTTCCCCCTCTCTCACCATTTCAGCATTTCCCCTGCTGTTATTCTGACAAGAGGATTTAGAAACGTTCATACTTTCTGATCAACAAGCTGCGAATGTCTCAACATGAAATGCATCCTTCACAAGAGGAAACATCATCCTAAATTGCAGAAAGATGTGAAATACCCCTAATAGGATGAAGGGATGAGAAATCCGTTGGCAACAATGACTGCAACAGCAGGCTCATAAAACATGCTTATCAGAGCCAGAATTCACTGAAACACAAAAAGCTGTGCACTGGTAGATGTGTATTTCAGAGAACCGATGACCTTTATGAAGAACCCTCTACGTATTCTGACCCCCTTGGGGAGGGGACAAGCATGGGGATAGAAGGCTTAGGTTTGCATGAGAAATTTAAATAGCTGTTGCACTTCTCTCCCCTCTGCTCCTGCCCACCCCAGCCACCAGCACAGTGCAGGCAGCACTCTCCCACCAGCATCCCCCCAGCTGTTCAAGGGATGGTGGCTGCCACCAGCCTTGGTGGAGCCACAGAGAGGCATCAATCTGGCCAATATCAATGGCCCCAACTGCACTTCAAATGTCTACAAATGCTCAGTGAGCAAAAATCCCTCCCTGCCCCGGAAGTGCTGCTGCTTGCCTTTGCCTTTGCTCTTACAGACTCAGCAGGGCACTCTGGCAGGAAAATATTAACTCAAAACCCAGAGTAAAATGCCCTAGAGAAGTAGCATAAAGAACACAATTTCTGCTCTTCTGATGTGTACACAAATTTTTTCTCAATTCCTGAGCAGCGATGCTCTGAGACAGGCAGAGATATATATGAAAACTAGATCCTCATTAGGGACAGGAACTGGATTTCTCAAACATTCTTGTGACAACGTAAAACAAACAAACAAAAAAAAGCAACACATTTGTTTCTTTGCCATCATCAGTTAGGATATGTGAAGAATTTGCTTTTATAATGAAGGCAACTTGGCTGAAGCATTTTCAACCTGTAGAATAAATTAACTGGTTTTAAAAAAAATATAAACTTACAGCACAACTGACAGACAAGCTTGGTCAGATTGGCTTCAATTTAAAACTGAGTAAGTCTCACCAGTACTCCCTCTGGGNGCGACTCTTAAACATGGTGATCTGACAGACAAACTCCTGTCAGCCCACAGACAAAATGGGGCAGCATCGCTCATGTGACTGCTGAAGATGAGATGTTGTAGAAAGTGTTCATTTGAAAGGGAAGCCAAGGCAGCATATTCCCAAGCTTTGTCAGGAAAGTCAGGTAAAGTCTCAGTGCTGGGTAGGTTTTGTTGGATGGCATGCTGACCACATCTCCAGTAAAGAACAACATTTTGCAAAGGGTACGAGGAAGTCAGTTGAAGATTGAAATATCCCAGAAAAGAGCTATCACTGAGATAATTTTATACTGGGCTGGAATTAGGTAAGAGAATAAACTTTATTGTCAATGCCAAAAAAATATGGACCAGGACAGGCCCATGTGAGTGACATGAGGAAATAGTTCATCTGCAGCAATGTAGGCACAGAAAGAAAATTAAACTGTCCTTGCTCTCCTGAGCATGCTAAGAGAGGCTGCATATAAATAGAGGATTATAGATCCTATCTTTCTTCATTTTAATACTGCTGAAGAAGCAAACACNTTCAAAGTGATACAGTTTCAGTCATATTCTTGGCTTTTTCTGTTCTCCTGTGAGTTCCCTCCGCTACACAATTGTGGAAACCTGATTTTAAACTCAGGCACTCAGATCTTCCCAAGCATGATAGATTTTGTATAAAATCAGAAACTCCTGGAGGTGCAGGAAGATAGGCGTTTTATCCAGAGGCAACTAAATAAGACAGGATAGGTCTCTGCACATTATGGGGGAGGGGGGGGTAAGCAAAAGGCAAAGACACAAGGTTTTCTAAGGTGTCCCTCAAATGATGAAGTGCAATGTAAACTTTACACCTAGCCCATGTATCTTATAACTGCCTAAAAATTTCTGAGGGTACAAAAACAATATGTAGGTAGGTTAGAAATGCAAGTTTAAAATATTTTCTAATGTTCTTCAATCCTGTCGAGTTGTTACTCTGCTTCTCTCTAGTTATCTTTCCCTGTATCTTTCAGCTGGCCTGGGAACTGGATAAGGGAATCTACTGTCTCAGCAAACAGAGCACAGACAAAGAGACAGGACAGCACATAAGTCAACTCAAGTGAATGTGCTGTTACTCAGACTCATAAAACAGAAAGGGCCTTGACACTACCCAGGATGTGACACAGAGACTGTGACATGAATTTAAGAGGAGTAAGTGGCTGGAAAATCCCAGGCAGTGGTGTGGCCAGAGTCTTGGCATTGTATACACACTGTGTAGGCTGGAAAAGAACTAGTGGTGTCCTGAAAAGAGCACCTCATGTTTGCACCAGGTTCAAAAGCCTGTAATATGAGTTTCTCTAAACAAACCATCCAGTTAGCCCCACATACACACTTATTTTGCCCAATTTTAGACAGATCCAAGTTGACAAATATTTTCCAGAATTCTTACTTTTCCCAGTCTGCCCATCTCTGGCTTCACTGCTAATTAACAATAGATGCTTCTCCTGAAGCATCTATTATGTATCTATTCTAAGCAGAAAACAAACATACAGAGATTGTTCCCATCCAGAGCCCACCCCAGGGAAGGACCTGTGAGTTCTCTGATGATAAACAGCAACCTGCTATCTGCTTCCATGTCCCCAAGGTCATCAGCAAAATGGAGAGTTTGCTCCCCTGGTAAACTCCTCACGTGCTGCCAAGGCAGAACATACACACCACAGTATCTAGACCAGCAGCCTCAGAGAGCACAGAAACAGAAATGCAAAGAGCACTAAAAGGGAGGATTCATTTTTCCCCAGTGATATCAAAAAGCCCTTGTATCCTGCTTCATGATGTGGCCAGGAATGTTGGAAACTCCTAAGAGAATGAAGACTTTTCTTCACCTTAGAAGAGAGAGTACAGAACAGCTTGGCAGAAGCAGTGGGTTCCTGATGTAAAACATGCAGCAAATCAGCTTTGGGTGTTCTCCTGAATGTGTTGTCCGTTCCCATATCTCATTCCCACTCTGGCATTTTATTTCACAGCCCATGACTCTGTGCCAACACCACTCTTCCTGTGGTAAACTCAAATCCAGATTAAGAAAAAATGTAAGAAAATGTAAGAAAAATATCTTTTTTTGACTTTCTAAAGCTGTATTTGCTCTCAAATGGCTTCACTGTGCAGCCTCCAAAGAGATGACCCAGTATAGACAATGAGATGCACGGGGCAGGAGTGAGTGTAAAGGATGTGGGCAAGAGGTAGAAACAGTGTGGAGAACATTTCCACCTAGCATTGATCACAGTGAAACCAAAGCACATGTCTACAATGCAGCTTGTATATGGTAAGTGCAAGGATGTCAACATTTTCAGGAGCTCTGTATCGCATGTCTGCGCTTGATGAGCACAAGTTATACAGTGGAGTAAGAAATATAGCATGTATGAAAAGAGAAAAGAAATTTATGACCTGTGTGGTACCTCCATCACCCATTACTTAGCCAGGCTTTCAAAGGTGATACTGGACTCCCCTCAACACCTGTGCTTCCACAGGACTATCTTGATGCACCATGGCAGAGTGGTGCCATTTACTATTTTGGAGAGCAGGTTGGGACTAGTTCCGAGACAAGCTCCTCAGAGCAGGATACTCTACAGAGTACATTTGGAACTAAATTTTACTCTTTTTCTGCAGCTCAAATTTATCAGGCACTAGTCAGAAAAGGGATTCAAAGCATAAAACTGTGTGAAGCTCAAAATCAGGGTCACAAAGAACAGCATACAGGAACAAATGGGTCCAATGTTTGCACAATGATCCAAGCACAGAGCTAGAAGAGCAAGGAGTTAGTTATCAGAACAACGGATACACCAGATACTGTCAACAAAAGGATTCAGCCTGAAAGCCGGTGGGACCATTATTCATGTTANTTTTATACTGGGCTGGAATTAGGTAAGAGAATAAACTTTATTGTCAATGCCAAAAAAATATGGACCAGGACAGGCCCATGTGAGTGACATGAGGAAATAGTTCATCTGCAGCAATGTAGGCACAGAAAGAAAATTAAACTGTCCTTGCTCTCCTGAGCATGCTAAGAGAGGCTGCATATAAATAGAGGATTATAGATCCTATCTTTCTTCATTTTAATACTGCTGAAGAAGCAAACACTAGTTAGTGAAGTGGATCCAGACCTTTTCTGGTGTTACTTTCATTCCAGAGGAAGAAAAAAGATGTCATCTTAAATTCCCAACCAAAATGAACCAAATACATAAAGCCTTTTCTGGTACCTTCCAAAAGCAGGTCTCAATGCTTCTTACAAGCATTGCTCCATCTCATGGTCCTTCTGTGATGTATTGCATATGTGGGAGACAAAGCTCCAAAAGAATAAATCAATTGCATAAAGCCTGCAGGAGTATTGGTAAAAGAGACAAGATACTATTTCTGGGTCCTACTTAATAAAAAGAAAGTCATTTGTCTTCTTTAACTGAAGATGTCCAGATTCCTTCTCCAATCCATATATCAATAGATGCTTATCCTTTCTAGACATTGCAGGTTTTACTTATTGTGCCAAGTTAAAGGAACTTTCTATTTTTAAAGCTATTTTTATAGCTTGCTTAAGCATACCAAATAAATTGCTTCATAAACATCACAATATCACAATGCAAACTTCACTAAGCTTTTGTAGAATTAACTACATTTTCAACTAAATACAAGAAAACTTCAACTAACTTACTTCTTGGCTCTCATACCTTAGAATTTGATTACTATAAATACATACAATTGCTTGCACTGCCAAATACGGTACTTCAGTGTTTGTCCATAAAATGTAATTTGAAATGCACGTAGGATGGTACAGCTATTGTCAAAGGAAGTTATTATCTGTGACAAAAGCAATTGTTGACATTAGAAATACAAACTAGGATATTCAGATGGGAAATTTAATAAAAACAAAACAAATGTAGAAAGGAAAAGGGAGGTTAGCAATATGGCAAAGCAAAGCCAGATGTAGCAGTAAATATCTGCCCAGAGGCAAACCTAGACTATTACCTGTAAGAATGGCAGCACAGCTGGTTTATTTTTTACACTGGACATGGTGGGTAGGCAGACAAAAGGCAAGTATGCACTCAAGCTGAGAAAAAGCCAGGCTAACTTTACATTTCATAATGACATGTATTATCTTAAAAGAGGGAAGGGCCATTTTGTAAGGGAGCTTTTGGAGTTTGGTTTTGTATCTAAAACAAATACTACTACCTACATTTCATCTTGGCACAGGTGAGTACAAAAGCAAGTGAGCCAGGAGCACT
>VYZS01091707.1:0-10307 GCA_013400695.1 Neodrepanis coruscans | reverse complement strand
TAAATGTACTTTTTCACTATCATTTTACTGAAAAATTACAGGTGCCATCTTCTTCAGTACCTTGTTGAAAAACATACTTCAGCTGAATTGGGTTTGACCTCCCTTAAATTCAAATGAATTTAAATATAATTTGAATATTATTAATCCAATTATTTCAATTTTTGTCTAGCACTTGACAGAGGAAAAGCCAGAAGGCCTTGTCAATGAAGCATCTAGGTATGGATATAGAAATTAATTTTATATATCACAGTTAGGAATAGGAATATTGCACTGCATAGAAGTTCATTGGAAGTGGCTTCTTTTTCTTTTATAAGGCTTTTTTCTCCTCCTTTGCTATTGGTGTAATGAGATAGAATATATAAAAGTGATTTCATGCTCCATTTGATCTTTCTGCCAAGATCTCAATCTTCTACTTTGAGTCAAGGGATTTTGCATAAGTGAAAGTGAAAGCACTTGTGTTGGGGGGAAGAAAAAAATTGATGTTAGGATCTATCAGGTGAACTAAGTAGAACTGGAGATAGAGGAGTATTTTTTGCTAAATATGGAGCCACAATAATTAAGAGTAATTGTAAAAATTGAAGCCTTTATAAAGCACTGAGGTTTCAAGTAGCACTTGACAAAGACTGCATGCAAAAGAAATAGGAACTTAAGAAGTTGTAAAATCAGTAAACACTTTGGATTAGATGACATAACCCCCCCCAAAGCAAACACACAAAAATCCCTGCCAAACAACAAACAGACAGAAAAACACCACCCAAAACAAAACAAAACAAAACCCAAACCAACAACAACAACAAAACAAACCTTGAAACAGAAGATTAAACAAGCCTTGATTTGGCCTCTTAGGGCACAGACTAATGCCTCAGGGAGAAGCCAGTAGTCCTAGTAGCACTACTACTAGAAGTTCTAGTTAATTAATCCTTGCCCTTCTGTACTAACAATATTCATACTATTTTTGGGGCCATGGGAGAGATGATGTTTCTGCCATACAGTTAAAGTATTTGTTGGTTCATGTTGTCTTTTTTTCTCTTCCCTCCCCACCCCATCTCAATTAACAGGCAGGTTGCATTAGCAGATCTTATAATCATCAACAAAACAGATTTGGTTTCAGAGGAAGAATTGAATAAAGTCAGAACATCTGTGAGGTATGAAACTTTCAACGTAACTGCCGCAGTTAATTTAAACATGGTTACTTCCTTCTTGCTCTTTGTACAGAAACTGGATCTCATGATTAGATTGACACAAATGGATAACTTGTAAGGGAAAAGAGACTGCCTCTTTTTAATGATATTGGAATAATTCTGTGTGCTTACAATCTTAGCAGTTTGCCTATCTAGGTAAAATTTGATGTTATTTTCTGAGGACTGGCCTTTGTCTTAAGTGTCCATGCTTTTACATTTCTGGGCAGCTGTTGCCATTTTTCAGAATTAGCGTCAGAGAAAAAAAATCTGCTTGTAAAATACAAGTTCATTATCAAGTGCAAAGATATATTGAAGAAGTCACAAACAATTGTTATGGGAGCAGAATAATAACCAATGGTCTTAATCAAATTAGTGATCAAAGACATAACTCTTTTCTATCAATACTGTGATAACCCAAGTGAAACACTGAAATTTTTAAATACAACTGTATAGGTGTTTGTAATTTAAAAATAAAAATGCTTAGACTGAGCAGAGCCACCTGTTCTTGGTGGTAGTATTTTGTTGTCAGAACTTGCAGTTTCACAACTCTGAGGGGAAACTGAGTATTTCAAGCCAGTTGTCTGTTGGTTTGTTCAACAACTTGATACCAGTGTCCATAGTTAACGTATTCAAGCAATGTATCACGGTTATATTTTCATCTAACTAAGGATTTTTCTGTTTTATTTTAGGTCAATAAATGGACTTGTTAAAATTCTAGAGACAAAAAGATCAAGGTATTAAATGGCCACTATTACTAGGTACTAGATCCTGCTTTTTTTGTGACAGCTTTTAAGTATTCTGTAAGATCAGCTTGCTTAAAGAAAAACTATTGAATTAGAAATATTTAATTCAATATTTATGAATAAGCATCTAGATAAAAGAGTTTTTTAAATTAAGTTAAAATGTATCTTTCTTTTATATTTTTCTTTGTTAGTGTTTGTATCACAGACAGAATGGGTCAGGGTGGGNTAGTGTTTGTATCACAGACAGAATGGGTCAGGGTGGGAGGGACCACAATGGGTCATCTGGTCCAACATCCCTTCTCAAGCAGGGTCATCTGAGAGCACATTGCACTGGGTTGTGTCCAGACAGTTTTGAATATCTCCAGGGAGTGAGACTCCACAACCTCTCTGGGCAGTGCATGGTCACCCACACAATAATGAAGTTCTTCCTCATGTTCAGATGGAACTTCTTGTGCATCAATTTCTGCCCTTTGCCCTCAGTGGCTTGGCACCACTGAGAAGAGACTGCATCCTCTTGGCAACCCCCCTTCACATACTTCTATATATTGATGAGTTCCTCTCTTCTCGAAAAGTCGTCTCCTCAAGGCTGAACACAGGCCCAGCTACCTCAGCCTTTCCGTGTAAATGAGGTGCTGCAGTTCCTTAATCATCTCTGTGGCCCTCTGTTGGACCCACTCCAGGAGTTCCATGTCTCTTTCGTCCAGAGGAGCCCAGAACTGGACACAGGACTAAAGATGGGGCTTCACCAGGGCTGAGTAGAGGGGCAAGATCACTTCCCTCATTCTGCTGGCAAAACTCTTTCTCATGCACTCTAGGATGCCATTGGCCTCGGCCACAAGGGCACACTGTTAACCAGCTCTTGTAACTGAAGAGCAGCTTGCAACGCCAGGTTGTCTCTGAGCTAACAGCTGGTTTTGTGCACTATAGCATTTTCTTTCTGTTGTGTCAGCTTAAATACTTTTCTCATAATTGCTGCTGCAAAGATGTTACTACAAAATTACTTTGAAAGTGATTGAAGTTTATGAGGAAAATCATTGCACAATTTTTGCAGTTTTTTAATTGAAATTCTGACTCTGATTTCTTCCCTAATAAGGAGTTAAATGGATATTGTATTCTCAGGAATACTAGGAGAGCAGTATATCTTCCAGACTGCTAGGAGTGATTTGCGTACTTCTGCATCAATTATGTGACGGTGTTGTGATAAATGTTCCTAAGGTGCAGGTTCTTCACTTAAGCAATTTTAAAAGGCAAAATAGTAGACATAATCTAAAATATACTTAACTTTTTAAAGATATTGTCAAATCTAGTTGGAAATTGTAGACAAAAATACTTGCTGTTGCTGAGTGATCAGATAGGATGAATTTTGAAGAAGATACCAATTACCGTGCATTGTGTCTTAAATGTCCATTAGGTGGAGATCCAGTATGTGATCTCTTGGGATACTTTGGTGTCTGACACCAGCCAGCACTAAGTTTTGGATACGAGATTAAGTGGGCCTCAGATTCAATCCTCAATGGCAATTCTTTGTTACTTGCAAATGTCTTTTAGTAAATGACATAATATCTCTTCCATGATTAAACATTCAAAAAGTGAAATAAGCACAAATTAATTTATTGGAATGTTATTTGAGAGCATAGCTTTTTTTAATTATGGCGTTTGTGCCTCCAAAGCCTACATTTAAAAGGGACTAATAGCACTTTCTTGAGTTTCTGTATGCTGCTGAGAACAAACAACTGGCACTGAGCTGGTAATGATTTTTACAGAGGAATTGTTTATGTGTATTAAATTATAAATCGTTAATCATAAAAACTTCTTTGTAAAACTACTGTTGAATGTAAAAGTTTAATAATTCTGTCTGTACTCTGGAGGTGGGTTTTTTAACCTCTGATGTTCTTTTTATGTAGCCCTATACCATTAATTGTATTTGAAAAACTATCAGTTGCTGTTAGCAGTGAAACGTATAGTCTGAATTTCTTCATAAAGAAAAGTTTCTTATGCAATTGTATATGTAGCTGATCTTACAAGCAAATATGATCAGTGTTGTCTGTTCTGTATTACGTTTTTCATTTATTTCAGATCTTAGAGTTGAACTTCCTCTTAGTAGTGCTCATCTTGTATAGTTACTTCGCGTTTTTTGCTAACAATGTGTTAGTATAAGCTACATATATGCCAGGGGTTTGTGTCTGTCTCGAGAAGCTCAGAGTTCATTGTCCTGTTTAGGTAAAAACAGTTATTATTCAGGCATCCAGTATAAGGGATTTTATTGTCTTTATTTGAAATACTTTGTATTTTACTGTGTTTTTAAAAATTTTGTTTCTCCAGCATTTCCTTGTAGGAACCAGTACTGACCACCGACATCAAGAAATAAGACTAAGTGTTTATGGCATAAGTCTGATAGGAAAACAAACATAAGCTTCAGTGAACCCCTTTAGAAATTATTTAAGTATACATCATACTTAAATACATCAAAAATACAAAACTTTCTTTTTTCCCGTCTGTTTAGAGTTGATCTCTCCTATGTCTTGGACCTACATGCTTTTGACAGTTTATCTGGAATAAGGTATGATAAGTCTTCTATTAGAAAAAATAACCATTGTATAAATACATGCATGAAACAGACACAGTCAAATCCTGGCTCAATTTTGCCCCTGAATTTCTGTTAGAAATTCTAGTTCAGTCAAATTTTAAAAATTACCACTTTATGGGGGGGTAACATAATACAGAATTTTTATCCACTTGAAATACCTGCAAAAATGCTTTTCGATCTTGTAAAGTTAATTGAGCCAGAGTGTGCATGGTAGATTGGCTTTTTTCCCAATATGGAAGTTTTGGTTTAATATTAATGGTAGAATAGGTTTGTACCCTTTTCTCTGGTTCTCTTAAAGGATTTCAAAATATTTTACTTCATGTCTTGATGGCCTTCTTAGATTTCACAAAAAAGAATGAGTGACTGAGTTCTACTGCTGACACAGGCACTACAAATTCTGGGTAGTGTTCCATGTTGCTGGGGGTTTTTTAGTGCCAGCTCATGGTTCAGCATACTAGATGAGTGCAAAAGTAAAATTGGAAGTGAGGGGAAAAGGACTTCCTCTTCACTTCGTGTGGTGAAGTTGTTCAGCAAAGAGAATGAGGAGTACTGGATCAATCATAAAGGAAAGGAGGAAATATGCAACTGGGGGCAGTATCAGCTTCATTTTTCTTCCTGGATGCAGACTGCTCAGGTAAGGGAATGTAGCCACTTCCTTTTTTCAGAAGGGAGAAATTGCAGGAGATGTAGGTTAATAACCTCTAGTAGGTAACGTGCTTGTGAGATTTCCATGTGAACCTGGTGCAGGACTATCCAAACAGTAGCCATTTTTTTCTTTGGTGGTGCTGGCTTTTGTCTGATCAGCGAAAAGTAGTGTTTGTTTCTTTTGTGCTCCTTAAATCCCTCCAGTGAGATCAGTACCAATGGCAGCATCAAAGAAGGAACAGACTAGGCATCCAAAAGAAAGTTAAGGGAGGAGGAAGGCAAATAACATTCTTTAAGGGCAATAGATAAATACTAGTTCATAAACCAGATCATAAACCTGTGTCCTGAGTTCTTGTAATGGGTCAGCTGGTTAAATTGACTCATCCTGGAACCATACAACAGGTAAAAAGCAGTAAGAAGATATGAACCAGAAAAGGATAATTTTTAATACTGGCAATTCACAGTTACATCTGATTACCTTTAATATTAGGCAGTGTTCTGCAAGGTTTACTAGGAAGTGCTGCACTCTACTAATCTGAGAAAGTCCTTAAGGAGGTGACAAAAAACCTCAAAACTTTCTTGCTTTCCTCATTCTAGTCTTCTTTCATATCTCACTCATAGCCTCTTTAGAATTTCTTGATATTTGGTATTAAAACAAAGGAAACATTTTTAACATGTCTGCATTTAAAGACGTATTCTAGAAGCACCAAGAAGGTTGTAGACTGCTTAAATGAAGTTCAGTTTATTTTCTGTTTGAACTCTGTACAGCAAAATTGCTTACCCTGGTATCAGTTCATAAATGCAGAACTAGTATAAATAAAATTGTTCTTGTAGCTGCATATTGCAGCAAGGATTTCTGTCAGCAGATAAAGCATCTGATCCGTGTGACTGTTCTGGTAGAACCTTGCAGTCTGTACATCCCCTGAAGTCAAAGGAAACAAATCAAGAATTCTGGATTCTGTAAAGAGCAGTATGAGAAGAAGACAGCAAAGTAAGGAAGGAGGCAGAAGTAGGAATATGAAATGTTGCTTCAGTAGCAGACACTGCCTTTTCCCCCCACCATTAAAGGCTTCTTAAAATTTGTAGTCATTAAATTAGGAGGAGAGATGTTTATGGGCAGTCTTCCCTGAAGTGACAGAGAGCTCTTATTGCAGAGACTTTTGCTGCGGTATTTTTTTTTCTGCATATTGTCCATAAGACAGAGAAAATATTCTCTGGTACAAAAACAGTATTTAAAGAAATTTTGTGCTGTCTTGATTAATCAAGACAGATGTGCGTGTGTAATATAAAGCTGCAGTAAAATTTTATGTGGTCACATAAAAAAATTAGACCCTAAATGTAAGTTTACAAAAGAGGTCCTTAAGTTCCTTTATCAAGTAGTGAGGACCCATTTTAAATTGGCAGACACACTGCATAGTAGGACTGAGCTGTACAGCGGAGTTGAAGTGCAGGCTGGTATATTATATTTCACTTAGTGTTACAGATTTCATTCTCACAAGTAACAGCTTTGTATGTTTTATCCTTCTTGCTTTTCAAATCATTCTTCTGAAGTTTTTTAATAAAATCAACATCTAATAGTGTGACATTCTGGTGATTTATTTTTCCTTATTTAATTGATGTAGTTGGCCTTTTTTGTTACACAAAAGAATATCGAGGGTGCTGTATAAATATTTTTAATACCAGAGATGGTAAATCAGGATTATAATTCTCTACATTTTGAGGGAACCTAGTTTTCTAACACAAATAATTAACTGTATCAAACAAGTATAATCAGATATTTCTATTTTGAGATTAAAACTGAATTAAGTGTTGAAGCTTTTTCTGAGTGTATATAGTCTAATATTTTTGTTTTGCTCTGCAATACTAGAGTTTTTTTAATTTTGAAATAATGACATTTTACTCACCGTACTCAAATGTGACATTTAACTTATTTTCAGTTTGCAGAAAAAGCTTGAGCATGTAAAGACAACACATGCACATCTGGATAAGGTAATTGCCAAAAGTACTGCTTCCATGTTTTTGTAACAACAGGTTATTCAGGTGAACTGCAAGCCTTGCATGCTCATTTTGGTACTTTTTCAGAAGATTTCAATTAGGAACTAATGCATTCTGTAAGGTATTTGAAAGACTGTTTAGGAATAAGGAATATAAAGCAATGTGCTTTGTTTTAAATAGATTATAAATGGCTGTATTACTGCTCCAGTCACATGATTTGTTGATTCACATGGACACTGAAACAAATAACACTGTTCTTTTTAATATTTGCAGAAAGAAATTTGTAGCCAGTCTTTATTGTGTAGCTTTTCTGTCCAAAATAAGATCTCTGTGGTTGAATTGTGAGCCACAGTCCTCCCTGGGGTGTCCCCAGTTGGGTAGGGTTCACCCATATGTAGCAGTTTCCTCAAGGACTGCAAAAAAATAAAACCCTTTATTTTTATAAGGTATGTAGGAAAGTGTTTTCCTTCTAGGAAGTTGCTATGATTAAATGTAATTTAAAAGTTAAAACATGATGCATACAATATCTGTGTTTTTCTTCTTGGACTGCAGATCTTGACTGTGGTGTTACTAGTCTTAGAAACAGGAAAAGGCAAATATAATCTCCTTTTGGAACTAAAGGTTAAATTTAAAAGAAGTTTCATGCTTAACTATAATTGCAGTGACAATCTTAAGTTCATAATTTTTGTTGTTATTGCTTAATTATAGAGTCTTAATAGATCCCTAAAGTAGATAAAAAAATTAAGTAGAAGCATTCCTGAATTTAGGAATTATAGCATCCTTGTATTATTAAGGAGATTATTGTTAGCTTTGTAGGGTGGAGCCGTTTGACCAGTAGGAAGCAGTGAGGTCATTGTTAGTATCTCTGTTAGTTTAACACCCACATATTTAAAATGATTACTGAGACAGATGAGGCATAATGAGAGCAGAACACCTCCCACAGTGAGCTGCAAGTCCTTGTTGGCCAATTAAGTGTGCTTATTTTCATGTGGGAGGACGACAGAAGCAAACTGCACTATGTGTGGAGCACAGTAAACTCTTGTCTGTGATGTTTTGAAGCCGACAGCCATTGTTTTGGCTCTTGGTTGTTTAGATGACTTTATGTAGTCATTAGATAAACATGTTGCTTCCTTAAGTTAGGCAAGTCATCTTAAAGTCATTGTTTGAAAGAATTTTAAGTTGCACAGGAAATAGTTGTCTCTCTGTTCTCCAGGCCATTGACAGATTATAGTGACAAAAATGAGATGCATTATTTCTTTTTAAATAAATGGTTAATTTACACTGCATGTTTTATTTTCATATTCTCTTTTGATAATAATTTTGATAATAATTTGGATCCAGAGCAGTAAGCCAGTTGTTGCTTAGGAACAAAAATATAATTTCAGACATCTTTGTTATCTGAATCCATTCTTACATAGTCTATTTATTAAAAGCTTTTCATCAGAGGAAGTGCAGATAGGTGAAAACTATCTTCAATATTTTTTGTCTGATAGAATTGTGATGAAGATCAGTATGACAAGAAAATGGCATTCTTAGGCATATTTGAAAGATTGAGCTTACTAGCCTCCAAGTGTTAAAATTCTTAGGCTTTCTTTGAGCATGATCATCAGCTACAGCAAAAAATTGTATGATAAAGACTAACGGCATTAATGGGCATATGCAATACTTTGAGTAGTTTGAAGTGCACATCCAAACAGAAACAAAAAAGCAAAGCATAACTTAGAAAATTAGAGAAGAATAGGAGTAGGTATTTGGGTTTTTTTAATTCAGCTTGAGTATGTAGTTGCTTTTTTATAAGGCCAGGAACAAGAACACTTTTTGAAATTACTGTAATGAGATGTTTTTCAGTTTTGTAATAATAAATAGATTTTTCAATTTGTAGGCTATAATTACAGTAACATTTGAAGTTCCAGGAAACATAAAAGAAGAAAACTTAAATCTCTTTATTCAGGTAAGTAATACATCACTATCAACTCAAAAATCATTGTGGCTTTTTGTAAAATCTCATTCTACACCATTTAGTTTATGAAAACAACTTCTCTTTTCATAGAATCTCCTGTGGGAGAAGAATGTGAAAGATAAGACTGGGCGCACCATGGATGTCATTAGACTGAAGGTTAGTCAGGAATTATCAGCTGCTTTTTGTGCCTGAAAACGTGAAGTGTGGTGTCAATTACAGACCTTTCAAAGGTGGTGGATCACTGTAGTGTGGAGCATTTGAAGTGAAGAATAGCTAGTTGTTATTGGTCCATGAAACAATCAGGAGAGAGTTGGCAAAGAAGCAAACACTGATCCTACTTGTTTTGCGTGGAGAGGGCGCATACACAGTCCCGAACATCAGTAGCAGAGTTAATAATCAAGACATAGCTAAATCACTTTTAATTTTTCATTTACATTGCTTTGAAAAGTTCCATTCATCTCACATATCTAGGATCTGGATACTATATCCATTCTAATTCTTGGCTTTTTTCTCCAATAGTCAAAAGATTATTTCAGAAGAGTGAATATGTTTAGCATGAGAGCTTAATCAGAATAATCTGAAATTGAGCATTTTTTCTCATTTTACACTATCTGGGCTGGCAGTTAGGCAGTATGACTCCCATGTCATACACCATATGTATACTGAAGGTGGTGTACTAGCTGATGACGTTAATTTTTGCTTGAGCATACTAGGAACTAACCAAAGGAGGAGCAGAAAGCACAGTATGGTGAAGTTAGTCTCTAACAACAAAAAGAGATGTGAGAATGGGTTGTTACGGGTCTAAGTGATGGTGATACATGGTTGTTTTGACTAACAGGTGTATATTGGCAGAAATAATATTCCCTGCTTGGACTAGTTTCAAAGTCGTTTTTTCCCCTCTTACACACTTTATTGTTAAAGGTTTGTTTATATATCCTAACAGTTCTTTTTCTGATAAGGGACTGGTATCTATTCAAGGCAAATCTCATCAGGTGATAGTCCAAGGTGTCCATGAGCTCTATGATCTGGAAGAGACTTCAGTAGCCTGGAAAGAAGATGGAAAGAGGACAAATAGGCTGGTCCTCATTGGTAAGAGGAAATTGTATCTCTTCTTGTTTGACTTTAAGAAGCTGTTTTTTCAGAGGCAGTCCTGTGAGTTGTGTGATGAAAAGCAACTGTTGCTGTCAGGCCCTGGC
>VYZS01091696.1:5393-17032 GCA_013400695.1 Neodrepanis coruscans | reverse complement strand
TATTTAGAGCTTGTACCAGTAAGTAGAGAAAGAAAGGTATTACAGCTTCCATAACTAGCCTTTCTAGATCTGAATTTATATACACATAAACACACATCTAAACACACACATATAAATGTATCAGTCTCTTCAGAAGCATGTTTCACATATACATATGTACCTTCACATATGTTTCTCTAGAAACTAAACAGACAATAAATAATATATTCTGATCTACTCGTTTTAAGCTCTCCCCCTGCATCTTGTTTTGTAAGTATGCAGCAGAATTCAAAACAGATTACAGAAGGTGCTAAGAATAGGAATCAATAGACTTTGGATGCTTAGAAGAGAACTGGAGGAGAAATTAGCTGTAAATGTCTGTGAGATAGACCATTCATCCACAAACCAGTTAAAAACATTTGATATTCAGATTTCACAGCTATCACAAATTGTTTTAACAAGACAACTTGTTCCTTCCAAAAGTTGATCTACCCAGAAAATACTAGAGGGTCAGTTATATTAAAGTCATGCTTTATAATCACTGCTTTCCTTTGTTTTTCTACTCAAGGGCTTGTTACATACTTATTCAGTTGAAAAATAATTAAAAGTATTTTGTGTAAGGTTTTACAAGTAATAAGTGAAGTATGAAAACTTGAAAGGTATGGGGCTTTATAAACAAAAAACTACTTGAATGATTCTCCCATACAATTTCTAATCAACTAATGGGATGAAGATAAATACTTTGATAGGTCTTTGATTTTGGTAATTGTCCCTGTACCTTCAGTGTATGATGAAAAAGTAAATAGAACATGGAAGAAAGAAAAAGCATTTCATGGTTTTGCATCTAAATCCAGATTAGAATTTCAAACTAGTAAAGTCTTAAAATTCTTTAAAGTCCTCAGGTGATATTCTATATGTACTTAAATTCATCTTAAACTAAGAGAAAAACAAGGTTCCCCCAGATTGTACATCATGACAAAAACTCCTAGTAATGTTTTTGTCTGGATTTTTTTTTTCAGATAAGTCTCTGGACAGAGATCTATAGTTTTGTGATAAGTAAGTTTGAAGTTTCAGGTTAAGACAACATAATGCAATGTGTCTCCTTTTGACTTCTAAATTTATGATAGGGATTGTAAACCCCCCAAAAAACACCTGAGATTCCAAATTCAGTTTTCACCGCTCTATTCCTAATAAGTTTAAGTGAATCAGGCACTATAAACCAAAGACACAGTATTTCCCTAGCACAAATAAAACAGTCACAGCTGAAATCCAAAAAGAAAAATAAAATCAAACTTTACCAGAGTATAATGAGGTAAGGTACTAGTATCTCAGTGGGGAGGCAAGTAAATTGGGTGATTACTCAAACACATGACACACTGAGGTCTGGCAATTTATGAAAGATGAATATTTAAATTTATAAGTGATAGGTATAATGCCTTACTTAGATCTTTGAACTATCTAAACAATTTCAAAGTATTCAGGTCATGTAAAATTAATTAGTACAATATTGTATTAAAACTGTTTTCTTTTTTTCAAATTAGAAAAGTATGCAAAGTGCAGTTTTTAAAGAAAAGAGAAAGTAACAGGAAAAGAAGTCTGATATTACTGCTGTCTTTCATATGATCTCATAATGATTTTAGCTGGATTACTGGGTGACTTAAGAATTTGTTTAAGAAGGATAATGAATAAGCAGACAGGAATATTTGAAATTGCACTTAATAACCAACTTTTTAATTGAAAAAATGTAGGTCTCATCAAGAAACCAAGACAAGTGAAGATCAACAGAAGGAACAGTAATTTGTATATTGTCATGAAAAAACACTAAACAAAGATCTGACTATTCCTGTATAATGGCCATTGCAAACTACTTATTAGCATTGTATATAGGATGGATTATATCACAGAACCTCTAAGATATTATGTAAAGTTTTTAGCAGTGAATACACCAGACAACCAAAGTGACAGAAGACTGAAAAAAACCCAAACCCAAATCCTCCTAGCATATCTGCTAGCACTAAACCTATGTAGTACAATCTCATGTCTCTAAAATCTGTCAACATTACATACTCAGAAACATTAGTCAAGTATCCTGAATATCACTACTCTTCCTCTGATACTGAGCATTGTCTCTGATAATCCTGACGCAACTGAATTTTGACTGTGTCCCCTTAAAAACAAGCTCTACCAAAAGCAGAAAAAGAAAACAGCAGAGAACAACCAAACCAGAGTCTTAGAAGAGATTCTTCCATTGAAGATGACAACAGATTTCCCATTTACCCAATTACCAAAGCACTACCTCAGCCAGCAACCATATCTCTCATCTTCTTGATTTACTTCGCTTGTCCAGTGAGATCTTGAAATGGAATTATAAAGCTTGCAACTGGTCCCAAGTGGAAAGTGTGAGAACTGTTCAGTTTATTGAGGGTGGTGGGTATTTACGGAATGCCAGCTGAAGTACTACCTGAACAGAGCATGCATCTTCAGAGCGTCTTCACAAAACTTTCTAATCTTTTTTTTTTCTGTCATTCACTGTTTCTTTCAACTTGCAGTCCTACTATATTATATGAATTCAACAGAAGAATCCAATTACTACCTCAGAGGTCAGCTTATACTTCTCTCTCTTATAAAACCTCAAACTTGACATTTTGCTCAGAGAGAGGTATTTTCAGCTGCTGGGGAAAAGTAAACAAGAAAGTACCTGCTGGTGTGAAGCAGTAAGTTTCAACCCTCTCCAAATGTTCTGGCTCTGCCAAAGAGCATCCACACAGACTCAGTGGGATGAAACTATCTAAAGAAGATGGATGGATGCGAAATAAATATCTGAAGCCATTAGAGAGGACAGAAAGATGCACTTGGGAAATAGGCAGGGTTTGATATCAGAAAAATATTAAAAAGCCACACTATGATTGAAGGGCCTGGTTTTAGAAGGAAGACCAACCTGCTCAGGACAGCCGTTGGAGCTGCTCCTACAGCTACCTGGGAAGGATTCAAGAGTTATAATATGCACAGTCTTTTGCAGGCAGATATGAGCTTATTTTGCATGAGCTGACCAGAAGCCATTCTGCTATGACAGCATACCATCAAGCGCTTGGTAGTAAGCCTTGCTGCAAAGCAGTGTGTATTAGATTAGGCAACGTACCATTCTCATGTGGCCCCAAGTCCTCAGGCTGACCCAGAATGCAGGCTACAGTAAGCTCACATCAGTTTGCAAATGGGCGTGCACATACACTCACAAGGGAAAAAAAAGAAAGAAGAAAGATTTCAAGACCAATGTGCAATGAATCCATCAACTATGAGGTAGGAAGAACTGAGATTTGCAGGATCAGGGATGAGCATCAGTCCCAGAGAAGCAGTTGGGAAAAATTAACAGGAAGATGAAGCTTATGGTATGGGGAGATCAACACTAGACATGCTCATTCAGAGAAGGGGCACTGTGAAGTCCCAAATTTATAACAGATGCTTCTTTCAGAGGCAGCTCATTAACTGAGACATATTAAAAAATGGAAATGTGAGACGTATAATGTGGTACAAGTCTTTATGTAATAACTTCTGCAAGAGCAATTTGAGCAAATTTTTTTTTTCTAGTGATTTGAATGCAATGCAACACAATTATACTACAAACTCTTTCAAAATCAGTACAACTCAGGTACAAATACCTGGCTTCTCTCACATACCCCAAGATAGCTGGTATTCACATTATCACACCTGCATTTAATTCCAATACAAGCATATTTGCAACATGAAAGTTATTACCTTCTATCTTTCATTCTCTTCTGATTACATATAAACTGTCAATAATATTTATTACTTTTTCCCTTAAACTTTTCAAATATTAGTTTGGAAGGGAGAAATTTTGTTTGATGAAAGACCATAGAAACAAAAAGGTGTTTGCTACAGATATGGAAAAAATACTGTTATTTTACTTTGCCTCCTATCAATCTTTTGGTTTTTATTTAGCTCTTTTATCGATAATGTATGCTATGGATGCATCATACAACATAGATTGTATTACTGATACATACTATCCAGTGTGTAATTTTCTGTGACGTATGTAAAAATATTAACTATTCAATTTTCATGTCTCTGAGATGGATTACAGATTATTTTCTCCAATATACCTGGAGTTAAAAATGAATGCTTGAAAGAATTTGCCTAATATCTTAAAATATTTCAGGAAAATTATATGCGTTGGAATTCAGAAATTGCTATGACTCATTCCCTTACTAAGATTTTGTCAGAACTGAAACCCTTCTTACCCATCTTATTTTCATTTTCAAAACTACAGGACTTTTTAGGAATGGAAAGATCAAATTGCACATATTTATATAAGTGCACCTTGACATTGCATAGACAAGTTTAGCATACAATTATAAAATAAATAATGATCATACTTGTTAAAATCTATTTAAGTCTTCTAGTTGGATAATGTTAAATTAGTTGGTCTCTTATTGGAATTAATTTCTCATCTTGACAGAGCAGAAAAAAATCTAGTTTGTATATTTGACATAACTCCAGCACAGACATCTGGAACCATTAAGACTTGTTACTTTTTGTAAGCGTTTTCATTACTTTTTGTGCTGATTAAACTGGTTGTAACAGTGAGAACATATTGACTTCTCTTATACAATTGGGGAAACAGGACAAATCTACAAGGACGAAAAAATGTGGAATATACAAACCTGGACGAAAGCAGCTAAGAAAAGAAACTCAGACTACCCCCAGCAGCCCTTCTAAAGATTGTTTTTGAATGACCTGAAGCTTTTTTCTAATTGATTTCCAACTTTAAGTTTATATCACTGAAAGTCATCATCTTTGCTGATCCACAAATCAATTATTTACTTTGCTGATACACAAACCAATTATTTACATTACAGATTCCTAAGAATGAGAAGTACCAATTCAAACTAAAGCAAGGTAAAGCAAATGTTATGCAGTACTCACCTTAGGCACCCAGTGGCATTGCGCAGCACCTGTGATGAATGGAGTTGTATTTTATGATCATCCTGGAGCGGAGAGTTTTCCCATCCAGAGTGAGGGATGATCACTGCATTGGTCAACACTGCGAGGGCATCCTGGATGATTGGCATTTTCAGTGCATCACAGGAGGATAGATTCCAGAGAACTCCTACAAAAAATAAAATTACTGATAATCAACACTTCTCAAAAAAAGCTTGTTTAATAAAGTTTGTTTAATAAAACCCAACCCAAAACAAAACAATGTATTTCACAGCATTGGTGTGCTTAATTAAGATGTTTCTGTCAAGAATAAACCAGACTACATTGTAATTGGGGCTGACTGATACCTGCACACTTTTGCAGCGGGAATACAGCTTTGAATACACAACATGTAGTCAGAGCAACACCGGAGATTTCTCAGAACTAAGCCTAAAACTGGAGCAGCTAGTTGTGATCTAGGCCTACATAGGCTGTGAAGTACATATGGAATAAAGGAGTATTAAAAGGAACTTTTTAAGGCTTGGTCTTCTGATATCTTCCTTCTAAATATATTTAATTAAAAACCAATACAGAAAACAGGTTTTGATTTATACTAAAACTTTCACTGTTGATAGATACACATTGAGACAACATAATCTCAACCCTTCAATGTAATGGAAGTAACTGTCTAGACTAGTTGGTAGTACCACCAAACAGACTTCTCCCACAAACTGATACAGCAGTATGGTATCATCCGAGCCTTTAACAAGTAATTTGTTATTCTGTAAATATTTTACTATACAAATTTACAGACTACTATGTTTTTACAAAGAAAAAAGCTTAATGGTGCAACTCAGAACTTTAAACTTTACTGGAGTTTAAAAAAACCCCAAATCTCTTCTGCTTCAATTTATAATGTGCCAAAGAAAAGCAAGAGAAATCAAGAGCCAAAGCATTCTGACCACAGCTGCAAAGATCAGGGTCATTGCAGATGTGTGACACAGAAAGCAGGCAAGAAATTGTCAGGAGCAAAAGACATTCTGTTTTCCACTCCCATATATATGAGTTGGTGTTGGGTTGCAGGTTGGACTCAATGATCTCAGAGGTCTCTTCCAACCTTGTTAATACTGTGACACTACGATACTGTGATATATTGTCGTGGTTCGGAGAATGGAAATCGTTTCTCCCCTTCCCGGCTCGGTCCCGTGTGGAGCCCTGCGGGTTGGAGCAGGGCCCGTCCCTGGTGCGGCCCGGTGGGCGCGCTCCGGCGGGCGGCGTCCGATGAGCTCTCGCTGGACTGTGGAGGGGTCCAGGGGAGAGGGCATGGGCCTCAAGCCAGGGCGGCCCGAGCCGCGTCTCTCCTCTCGGGCGTAGCGCCGGGTGGCCGGGGGAAGCCCCAGGCCCCGAGTGAGGGCGCGCCAGGAGCCCAGCAGCACCACAGCGGCACAAGCATGGCTCGGTGCAGCGTGGACGCAGCAGCCCTGCAGCAGGGGCCGGTTTTTTCCCCGGCGGCAGGGGAAGCAGTGGCGCGGCGNGCCTGTAAACAGCCGAGCAGAAGCTCGCACTGCTGGAGAGCCCTCAGATCGGCCGTGTGCTTCCTCTAATTACCCCGGCGTCTCTCCAGGAGCCCAGAGAGAGACAAGCACTATTTCCAGAGCGTCTCTATCCAAACACGGGCCCTGGGAAACTTAATTTGTCTGTCTTGTTGCACTTTATTTGTCGGGTTTTGTGTGTGCACGAAATAAACTGTGATATTTGTGTGTTTTCTTCATTTTGGGGTGTGTCTGTGGCTTCTCTCAGAATCTCTTGTCCAAAACCGCTACATTTGTGGTAAAACCACGACATATATATATATATATATATATTTGTGTATCTGTTGGGAAAGCATGTGAGATTTTTGTTCTGTGAAAAGAGCCTGCTGCTGCTGGGCAGCTACTAGTGCTGGGGAAAGCTGGAGGGTAATATGTGGTTCAGAAGAAATAGTGGTCTTTACTTTAGGCCGGAATCCTCCCAGGAGCAGCTGGAAGAGCAAGCCTGCTTCTTTATCCCCCTCCCCTTGCCAACACTTCTCCTCTTCTTTAGAATCCAAACCTACTCCTCCATTCTCTCCTTCAAAAAGGACAGTGACTTGGCCCTACACCTGACCTTGAGTGGCAAAAATGAGTTTTGACCTTACGTCCACCAAGCCTTCACCCAAAAGAGAAAAACATTATCATCATCATCATTGAATATAGGAGGCTACAAATATGAACACTACGAAAAATTTAAGTGAGTGACAGGGAGAGGAAAATGCTGAAATAAGACCATAGGAAGACATACATTTATAAATACAAGCATCAAGCACACTATTTGCTCAAGGCTTTCTTTTAGCATCCTGTGGTTTGACAGAGCAGTGTAATTAAGAAGAATTGAGCTACATTTTTGGGTTTCCCTTTAAAATTAATTACCTCTATGGGGAGACTCTTTCAGTTATACAATTTCATGTTTATTTTATATGGAACTGTCTGCAAAGATGATTACACAGTTTAAAGTAAAAATTTTGATCAGCATAGTAATAAAAAACCCACATTAAAATAATCTGCATGAGGCAGAAAGACTAGCTAAAGAAATAAGAACTGCTACTTTTTAAAGAAAAGAGCCTTTGTTTAAATTCTGTCCTGAATGTCTTTATGTAAAAGAATTCCATATTTAAAAGAATAACAACCTTCATAAAGATATTTATACTTGCTTTACTATGACCTTGGCAAGCTTTATTGGCACAGCTACTATCCTTGAAATACATAGCATTTTGCTAATTTTAGTCAGTAAAAACAACAATGTGGTTGCCTTTTTTTAATATTTACTAGACAGGTTTAAAAGATGTGCATGGATAAAAGAATCTGAATGCAAATCTTTCCCCCCTTTAAGCTTTAACTTAGTTCTTACGCAAGACAACCTGCTGCATCTTCGTGAAGAAGTCCTATTTTGAAACAGTAGAGAGTACTTTGATGGCAAAACCCCAGTACTCTGGGCTTCAACAACTAGTCATGAACTAGAAAGTACAAAAGAATACAAAAGAAGCAAACATAAGATCCCTGTCTCGAAAAATAATTAAAAATCTGCATGCCTACATTATTTTCTATTCACTTCAGGTTTTTGCTAATTAAAAGTAAATTCACATGAACATCATGGTTGGTTCTGAGGAAGAGTTGAGATGCTTAGAAATACTCTCTTCCTCTCTGGGTTCATTAATCCAGGATGTTAAACCTTCAGAGTAAGAGTATGATGGGATCATCAGGCTAAAGTAGTTATTCCACCTTCTTCTAAAATTATTTTAAGTCGAGGCATAATCAATGAAAATGGCACTACCCAGTAAGCCTGATGTTTTTTCTCCTCACAATTTTAAGATGTGAGATAATCTTCTTCCATCCTAGAACAATGAGTTTTATCTAATTTTAAGACTGAATACTAGCAACCACATGAATTGAAAAGCCCTCCAATTCCCTTCTGACAAATTAAAATTTATTCTCACAGCAGTAGAGTCTGATGTTTGCTGAGGTTGATGTTCTGTATGCCTCTCTGTAACTTTCCTTAATAAAGGATTTGCAGTTATGAAAGGGCACTGACAATTCACTTCCCATTGGTTTTGCTGAGGATGACCTGGAGCTACACTTATGTGGGGCCTGAGAAGAAGATCCATTGCCTTGACTTTGCAAGAGGGAGTGACAATAAAATAAATCTTTTACCTAAGGCACCTTCCATTATGGAGCTGCCTTGTCACCACATGACTACGAATACATTTTTCAAGCATGGGTGCATGACATGCCCCTTAAAACTATAGTAAGAAGCTGGTTACTGAGATCATTTGACACCATACTCTGAAAGTCATGACTGAACTGGGTTTCTGAGCACAACAAGCAAGGCTACAATAGCCTCAGAAGTGCCTTGGCTATCCCTTAAGTAATTTGCATGTCATCAGCTGCCCCCAGGAACGGAAGAGACTGGACTTACCAGGAACTCTTGCTATATATATAAGGGATAAGAGCAGTTAATTCAACAATTCAATAGTCCAGCTCAACAGTTTAGCATTCCTAGACTGACTCTTGTAAGAGATATGAAATAAAGAACAAATCAATGTTGAACATCTCTTACTTAATCACTTTCATTCACAGTATCTTATCTCCTTCTTGCTTTTCAAGCTGTGAGGCATACAGAGTAGGCATTTTGTGTCCCCATCTGCAGATCACTTCAGGTTGTATTGGATGCCTTGCAGAAAGAAAAAAACAGCTCCTCCAGACTGAACATGTCTATTCACAGGTTGAAGTAGTTCACCCTTACATATAATGAACTGAAATACACTGAAAATGTATCTTGCAATCTCATTTTAAGCTTAAAACTGAGAAGAAGCTGGTATTGAAAGTATTCATCTGGTTCCAGTTGGAAGATTTTGGGTCTCAGTATCAATTATTGGTCTAACGGATATCAGGTGAAGGACTCAGAGAAGTCTACAGCAGTGCTTGCTATGGAGATCTTGCTGCATCGTTACATCTACTGCAGTAGCTTAGCAGAGGACATGCATCTGGAATGGTCAACAGTTTATTTATCGTCCTAAATCTAAATCATCTTCTAAGAAAGCCATTCACAGATAACGTCGATGAAATTTTAAAAATGGTTATTAATTTTGAAAAAAGGTTGTAATTGACCTTTTAAAAGACATAATTACACGGATATAGTTCATAAGGAAAACTACGTACAGACTTTAATTAAGGCAGTCTAGGTTTCAGGCCACTGAAAAGGGAACTGAGAGAATAGACATTCAGTAAAATTTTGATTTACCTTTCTCTTAGACAAAGTCCAGAAGATTGAAAACAAGACTGACCCTTTTAAAAGCACAGTCCAGCTAATAAGATTTTACTGCTGCTTAGCAGACAAAGCCATACTTTCAGCTTAGAAACAGCACTCTTTATACATAAATTAACTTAAGCTATTACAATAGATACCGCATCACTTATCCTAAAGAACCAACACAAAATATTTATAAATTTGTTGTCACTCAATTTAATGGAGCAGTCTGAGCCAAAATCCCATAATCTCTGAAGCAGGCTGTAGCTCAAACTCATCCTGATTAAACATTTCAATGCATTTTTCTGCCAGTGTTTTAGTTAGAGCTGGTACTCATATATGTATATCTATAGTAAGATATAACTGAAGACCTGATAAGCCATATGCTATCCTTATTCCATTCAGTGTTAAGAAAATGGAAATCATATACTTCTATGCAAAAACATACGGGAGAGCATGTGCAAAATCAGGGAAGTCTAACCAATAATTTACTGCATGACTTAATGCTACCTCAAATTATGACTTTAATACATATAAACAAATCTCTTAGAACAGCTTTAGGCTACAAATATAAACAGAAAATATAAAAAGTCATCTTTTCCAAAAGGCATTACTGCTGTCACACTGTCACTATATATATATGCTCTTTTTTTTTTTTTTATTTTTATTCTGCTGCAAAAGATCTACGTTCCCAAATAAATGACACAGTAAAGAGATTGTAAATAAACAAATATTATTAGGGGAACAAGACAAAAAAATTCTTCTCAATATGGGATGTTTAAGTCAATCTTAAATTTATAGTAAGATTTTGCTTATTTAATATTCTTTGTAAAAATAAAAAATCCAAAAGTCTTCTAATGCATCCAGGTTCTTCTTTTCCATTATAATTTAATATTTTGGTCATGGGCTGATGCAGAAAACCATTTGAGACTGCTGGGAGACTGTATCCCAGGAAGAGCAAATGGAGCATTGGCAGGTTTTTCAGTTTATATGCTGAAGGCACATGGATACTACAGGGAGTTTCCCTCATGAATGTGACAACTAAGATTCAAATCTGAGTGCTAAATACTCTGCACAGAAGCCAAGCACAAGGCATCTTTTGCTGGAGTCCTTAGGAAAAGCATTTTCTACCCCAAACTCTCAAGTACTAGAAAAATAATTTCCTGGCAGCTTTGACACTGGGAGCCCCCTGCTGTAATTGCAAGGCTGCTCTGCAGAGCTGGATCCATTCCCTGGCAGCAGATGTGGGTTCCCGATACATTACACCAGTCCTGCTTTAGAGATGCTGAGTATCAACCACAACATTTCTTAATATGAAGTGTAATAAGACTTCACAACCAGATGAACTGTCAAGATCAGGAACTGGTTCAGTAACAGACTTCTCGTAAGAAACAAAAAGTGGCTTGAATTCTGCACCTGAATATAGGGTTCATAAGTTCACAAGGCAGCTCCTTAAAAAACCTTACTGTGAAAGTAAGTTTAAAATCAGCATAACAGATGACAAATTTTCACCAGTTTTCTTGAAATATTTTTTTATCTGGTTAGTGAACACCTATGCATGCCTTCCTGTAATTCACTTATCTACATGCACAGAGGTTTTCTATCTGTGCATAAGCTGACGTAGGAAAAGTCTAAGCTGAGAAACACCAGCTTTCAGCAAAAATCATAAGCAAGTGAAAGCTTAAGGAACACCAAGCAAAACTGCAGCCAGAAGAATTTTTTTCCCTTTGCAGCCACTCATAGCCTTACAAAGCAAAAGCTTCCACAGAGATAAAGGAGTATTGTGGTGGATTTTTTTTTTGTTTAATTACAAAGAAATATATCTTGATCTTTACTACATGTAAGTATATACTACATATAGTATAATCAATACAAACATTTCCTCTGAAAAGCTAAGTCCTTCT
>VYZS01091686.1:1228-14367 GCA_013400695.1 Neodrepanis coruscans | reverse complement strand
TATTAGAAAGCTATATTCCCACAGTCAAAAAGGAAGAGAAAGAGAAAAATCTCAGGATTTAACGGAGCCGGGTCTCTTCCGCAAAACATTGAGGAAACCGGTGGACACCGGCGGGCATCCTCGGCCGGCACACGGCGACCTCAGGCCCCACGGGCGGCCACTGCTCCGGGGGGTCCCGCTGCCCCCCGCCGTCCTTCACACCTCCCACCAGCCCCGTGGCACTCGGGGTTACCCGGCACTCGGGTCAGGCGGGGCCGGAATGGCGAGCGCGCGCGAGGCCCCCCGCGGTCACGCGTGGGTTGCCCCTCACTGCCCGTGCAGCAGTGGGCTTCCTCCTCCGCCCCCGCGCTGCATTTGGGCAGCACAAATTCAGTTCCTCTCCTTAAGAGAAAAATAAAGAGGGAGAGAGAAGACTCACAGCGNGAGAGAGAAGAGATGCAGATAAAAGTCCTGTCAAAAAGACCTTTTATTTTTCCTGTCACTAGATTACATAGAACTCTGTATTATAAATGTATACAACACACACGCACACACACACATACATATATATATATACAATGAATAACTAGTTACTGTACTTTTAAGAATTTAAATAGCCTTCACATCCTTCCTCCTGTCTTCCCACAGCAAAGCACGTTTTGCAGTGATGTTCTCTCGCGAGTTTGAAACATTTGTCTTCGGGGACTAGGGTTAGATAAATATATGCCAGAAAGCAACAAGCCAGCTTCTAGGAGAAGAAATCATGTAGGTCTTCAAAAAAAGTATAGTGTGCAGAAGAAAATCCGGAGTCCCAGCCAGCAGACCTACAAACACCCCATAAACACAGGCAGGCGGGCACACGCACATATCCGTGCTCCATCCCAAAAAAGCACTCCCTAACCTGGAAGGAGGCAGAGCCTGTCCCCGCCCGTGTTCTCCCCAGCGCGTAGCCCTCCATCCCCTCACCCACCCTCCGCCCCCGCACTCCCGCCACGCCTCACCCGCCGCGGGCCGTACCTTCGCCGGGTTCCGCAGCCGCTGCCTGAGGCGGCAGCCGGCCTCACAGCAGGAGCCTCCGCAGCCGTGCCACTGCTGCCACGCGCAGGTGGCCAAGGCTACGAATGCCGAACCCCCCGGATGGCACCGCCGCCCCCTGCCTTTTAGTCAAGAACCTTGTAATTAATTTCAAGTTACTCCGCGTACCGTATCATTAAAAACAGGCTGGGGAACGGCGTCAGACCCCGCGAGCGGGGGATGGGGAAGGGGAAGGCGATTTGCATACAGCTTTGTCTTTATCGCGGGTTGCGCTGGCACGGGGTATAGCGCTAATTGCACCCAACTAATGAGCACGTCGGCCTCCACGCTTCTGAGCGCGGTTTAAACCCAGAGCTGCATCCCTGCACACCCCCCCACACCCCGGGCCGGCGTCCCCCGCCGCGGAGCCCCCCGAGGTCAGACCCCACCGCGGCGGCAACGCTGCCCTGCGGGGGAAGCGCCGTGCCCGGTCGGGCGCGGGCGGTGGCGGAGCAGCAGCGCCGCCCTGCGGCGACAGCGGGCACAGCCCGCCTCCCCTCCCGGCACGGCCCGGCCCGGCACATCCCGTCCCGCGGGGTCCTGCTGCCACCTGGCGGGCCGCCACCGAGCCGCCACCGGGCGGAGACCGCCGCCGCGCAGGCTGCGCGCCCCCACCTGCTCCTCACTGCGGGCGAAAGGGGCGGGTGATGAGCCCTTCGCTGTTGCCTCAAGCCTGGCCCTGAAGTGGGGCGGGGTTTTATCGGGCTGTCGCAGGACTGTAGAAGTCAGCTTGGCTCTTTTCAAGAGGGGCCTTCCAGGCAGTGGTGTAAACAAAAGAGGCCGGGAAGCCAGGATAACACATCCACGGCTCCCTCTCTGCAAGAAGGTATAGTGTCCACTTCTCCCTTCATTTCGGTGACCAGACTTGCCACTTCATGATTACTAGAAAGTGATGCCAGGACTGTATTTTCTTATTCGTGGTGTCTGGAGACCACAGCATCTCATTATGAAGTACAGCTGTGAAGAGGGTCAGACACAGGGAGAGAGACAAGGCCGGGGGAAGATCACCCTCACTTCCTCAGTACCCATATAGCTCTTTTTTGAGGAGTATGATGTACAATTGCAGAGTGAGAGGAGTAAAAATATGTTTTGTAGAATAGTCTTTCATTAAGAAATTTTTCTTAAGTTTTGTGCTGAATGAGTTGAGATTATCTTCAGTGTTGTTAATGTCTAGAATGAAAAAACCCCACAATTTTACTCTTAAATTAACAACATTCTTCATATCTTCAATATTTGTACTACTCTGAGATTTGTTAATTCTACTTCTTATTTCTTTCCCTGAGCTGGCCCTTTCAGAAGATCCAGTTGTAGACTGCAGCCAAGCCAGGGAACTGGCTGTGTATAAACTCTTCCCAGTCTGTCATGATGAATGAGGGCCAGAATAGGATGTCTTAGCAATTAACAATCCAGGATCTGAGCATAAGTACATTTTATGAGCCATTTATGCTAGTAAGGAGGCATTGGTTATTTCCAGCAGGGGCCAAGACGAGTAACTGGTAAATCACTGCAGTTAAACTACAGCTCGCCTGCCAGGTATGTTCCTGTGTAACTGTACAGATTGTGATGTCAACCAGATCTCTGTGGATCCCAGATCATAACAGGCTTTCTAAAGTACACTTGCAGCACAAGTTAATGATTGTTTTTCCTAGTTATTAGGTTGATATAGTTAGCTATCACTAGCTTGGCATAATCAGTTATGAGAAGACTTTGTTCCTGAGTGTATTCCTTGATTCTTAGAACCTATCACTGCAAGAATTGCTCCTAATGACATTTATCTCAAAGTCATTCATTAGACTCATTGAGGACTAGCAACTTGGAAGTCAATGGCACCACAGCAATTGCCCCTGCTCGGAATGTGACTGTAAGAACTAGAAACATCTGTAACAAAATTAATTAACTACAGAAATTTGACTTGTCATTTCCCAGCAATCAAATAAAATGTAAAACAGACCATTTCCTTTCTTTTCCTTTCCATTACAACTTCTTTTCCTTCAAACTGCTGGGAAACCAAAATTAAACTATAAAACTGTTTGTATGAATATATTATCAGCTCCCTAGGACAAAAAAAAAATATATGCCTATCAAACATATAGCACATATACATATAACCTATGTGTAAACACCTACCAAAATTATGATAGAAATTACACTTTCCCCTATGCTTTATATTACATATTTTTGTTTTTTTCATTACCTGACAAATGTTAATTAGAATGTCTAAAAAAATATCTCTCATATGTATGGTAATCTCTCACTAGTAACCATTAATATGTCTCTTTGCCTTCACATCTTTTGTGATCTGAAATATCTTGCAAATTCAGTAGCTGGTGGACTGGTGCTCTATATACAATTACGTGAGAAATTAATTTGGCCCACATGCCTGCTTAATTCAAGTCCCAGTTTGTGCCACCTGCTCCCTTTACACTTTGATTGCCGCATATCACTGACATTTCCACTGTACAACATTTGTCTTTTAACCACTAATTTTTGTCAGAATATCTTAAAGATTCACTAAGGTGTTGGTCTTTTCAACATTATCTGTATGTCCCCCAGGAATTTAGTTACACCTTCTGCTCTGTGGCAGAAAAGGCTATTACATCATTTACTTTTATCCATGCTCTTTTTTTTTCCCTGGGAAAGAAGGTTATGAAAGGATCCTACCTCCCACTTCCATCGCTTCCTCATCAGTTCTGCTCCTTAGACAAGTCCCTGGGCAAAATGCAGAGAGAGCAGGTCAGTGAAGAGGCAGCCTTTCTACAGGTGAGGGCAGGAGCTAAGTGCAGCAGGCTAAGCAGTCTTGAACAGGGAAGAACTGACAAGAGCACTCTCATAATGGAGAGACTGAGAAGGATACGGTTTCATAAAAATCAAGAGTTCTTGGGATCAGGCCAGTTAGAAAGAGGCAGTGTGCACAAAAGCCCAGAGCATCTGCTCTCCGTGAAATATGAAAAGATGAGAAAAAAAGAAAAAAGTTCCTCTAACAAAAAGCAAAGCTATTCAGGATAAAATATCAAATCTAAGCTTAATACATGTCCATGTCTACATTTGTATCTATGGACAGTACTACGAACTCATGTTTTGTTACATTATAAATTTTTTGAGGCAGGTACAACCAGTATGTGTGCATTCTTGGAAGCTAGTATATGCAAGCCAAGCATCTATCTTCAGGACTCAGGACATAAGATATAATATCCCACAGAAATGTAAAAGTCTTCAGCCCTATGCATAGCATCACAACTGCATGAATAATAGCTTTATTGAAAACCACTAGAATTGTTTCTCGCAATTGAAATATGAAGTATCTTGTATCTTAATGGGAAATTCTGTTTGTCAGGCTTTTTTGTGCTTTGTCTTTCTGACAGTGTTGGGGCAGGTCTAAATATTTCTTTCACTTCCGACTCCAGAGTCAATAACTAAGGAAAATGATGAAGTGGGGAGATCTAGAAGGGGTCTCTGTTTTTTGGCATTTGCTCAGGTAGAGTATTTCTTTAGGCACAATGATCATGTCAGAAAAACTCTACTTTTCTTCTTTACAGAATTTAGATAGGCCTAAACAAAATCAACACATTATCCATATAAATAAATAACAAAACAAAGCAAAGAAAAACAAAACAAAATCAGAAGTCTACAGTCTTCTTGAAAAATATTCCTACTCAGTTATTGTACACTCCGTGACATATGTATCAAACAGTAGAATAACTGAGACACGGGTAGAATAAAATGAGAAAAACACCAGTAGATTAAACCATTTGTTGTGTAAATGTTCTTGTGCAGAAAGTAATCTGTTTTGCACCTCTAAATTCGTGTATAACTCAAACTCTAAAAAGCTGCAAATGCATGTGATGGAGATTACTGCTTATGCAAAAACAGTAGTTGTGCAAAGAAAGAAGCCAAGGGTACCTCCCCTGACTGCAGCTTATTCACAGATAGTGTTAACACTGGATTACCTGTAAAGTAAGGCTTGATTTGTATTAGGTGTATGGATCACAACCAAATAGTAGGTGAAACCCAATAGTATAATTCAATTACTGCAAGAATAGAGCTAACAACACTGCTGCTGAGTCAGTAGGTAAAGTCTGTGCTTTGGTCCCAATTACAGACAGGCTGGTAACTAAAATTGCACGGGGCACTCTGACTGTCCTAGTATTTGTCCACAGGAGGTTTTTCATCTTGTGCTGAGTTTCACAGCATTACGTCCTGTAGTGAACTAATTTAAGGCCGCATCAGTCCTTGCCTCACAAGAAGTATATAAAAATGGCAGACCTAGTGAAACTACCACAGAATGTGATAAACTATTGCTAAATATAGCTTTGTATTCATCAACCTTAAATATGTGGTGATCATTAAGAGTGCCTGTTAAAACTGTTTAGTGCAGAGGGGTCATGGTGTAAAAAACCCCCTCACAATTTCTTCTTAGTAGCTAAGCCAGTTAGGACAAATTAATTCCGTATGTTGTATTTGCAAGGAACTATTTTCCTGAAAGTAAGGAAAAAAGCTGTTCCTTTGCATCAAGCCCCTAAATATGCATTGCAAAGTCTAAGTGAGTATTGAGTCATCAAAGTACAAAAAAGATATAATATGGTATATCTGAGTGTAAAACTGTCCAGTATTCTTGTATAATATCAATTCAAGTCAAACTCTATGTAGCACATGAAAAAGCACCCCCACAAAAAAGCAGTGCTCTGGAGCAGCAGTCTCCAAATACAGTTAGGGCTAAGGGGAGCATTGAGACCCAGCAACATCTTGAACATCAGTGTATTAAAAAATTCAAAGATTGTGAAGTACCATATATAGAACTATATATCCCTGATAGAAGGTTTTTATGAATACAAAGAAAAGACTGTTGCTAAAATCTGACCATAGGATCAAACCAAGTTTAGCTGTGATTGGGAGGCATCTGATGAGCTGTATTTGGAAGTGATGTACCCTGAACAACCTCCAGAATATCTGGAAGAACAGACAACGCTGTCACAATTTCTATCATTAATAGAAATATAAGCAGTTATAGTGCTTTCTTTCTGCTTTCTTAGAAGTCTGCATTCTAACTCAGCCTAAGAGCCAACTCAGTCTTCCTTACACTGTAAGTCTTCATCAGCATCAACATTACCTTCTCCATGCAAACAGCCACCATTGAAACATAACTGAATTCTAGTTACCTTGTTTTAATTATTTGTCTCACTGATGAGAATTCTAAGGACATCTTCTTTAACAACAATTATTTTCTTCTGTCCCTTTTGAAGTACAAGAGGTATGTTCTTGCACAAAGTGATGTTCTGAGAAACTCCAGAATGAATAATGTGTGGGTTAGCATTTTAGCTTGTGATCATTCCAGATTTGAGTGCTGAAACCTTTGAGTTAGACATAAAACACCCCTGACATGAGCATTTCACATTGATCCTCCACCCACCCCCTGGCATGTGTGAAGCTCATTACAAGGCACCTAGTGTTGTTCCTGGCTTTGGCACAAGACCAAGCTGGTCTGTACTGACAAGGCTGGCAGAGTTAGGACAAGTAAAGAAACAGAGGGAGTGAGAATTAGCCTCCTAAATATGAGGATCAGGATCACTTTCCTTTTAAGGTCACGAAGGAGGCAGGTGAGAAAACAGGGGACTGAGCTCTGGCAGCATAGTTCCAGTCAGTTGCAGGGAGAACATGGTAACAAGCAGCCTGCAGGGACTTTGGGGAGACGTTTAAACTTATCCCTCTGCTGAAGCCAGAGTACAAGAGGACCTGGAAATAAGTCAGTAACAGTCAGGAGGAGTGTCATGGTTTGGTTCAAAGTGGAGAGTTGTTTCTCTTTCCCTTGCTGCTTGGCTCCAGTCTGGAAGTCCCTATCCTGTATATCCTATCTCTTGATTGTTCCATCCTATCCCACCACCTCTCATGCACCCTGTCTAGGCACTGGGATGAGCCAAAATTCTTTCTCCCGCCTTCTTGCCCCTGAGCAGAATCTTAATTCTGAGTGATCTGTAACTTGCCTGCATAGGAGTTTGGCAGACCTGATCCAGGCAGTGAATTCATGTCCCAGTTGCTTCTCTGTCTGTTTGTGAAGTAACAGAGAAAGTATCCCAACACTAATAGAATATAAATCATATTAGTCTAAAATCCCACAGTTTGCTAAGGCATATTATTCTCAGAATGAATTGTAAACAATAGATTGTATAATTCATAAAAATCAACAACTTATCTACGATACACATTTGTCAGAAAAAAGCACCTATGGAGAACTTATACTGTGTTAAAAATTGCGGTGTTTTACATAAGGTACTGACATTTTATGTATTTCTCATAAACAGTCTGGCATTTCCCACATTTTTGGCACTAGTTCTTTTCTTTCATAATATTCTTGTATGCTACAGATGCAAGAGCTTCAGCTTTTGAAGCACCAATGGGCAATCTGCAAAGAGATGATTATCTGTCAAACAGTGGATCCAATTTTTCATGCTCTATTGGAATTTTAATAAATGTGAAGGAGGCATAGAAGTGACTTGCACGGAGTTAGAAATTGATCCAAACATCCAAAATTTTCCTATCCCAACACACTGAAGAGAACTCAAAAAAAAAAAAAAAGTCATATATTTGTATCGTTTTGTGGTTGTTGGTTTTTTTATTTGTATTTTTTGTTATTGTTGACAGAAGACGAAGCTATAGATCTTAAAACAAGATTCTTATCCAGATTTGAACTGTGATGAAGCTCAGTCAGAATATTTGCCTTTGGTTTTGAGTTATCCAATTGCAGGATTAAAAGGTTCACTGTAACATTTAAAATTCTGATAATTTTAATGTTTCATAACATGAAAAGACATTTTGGTTTGTGGTTTTGACTACAGAACAGATTGAGTTTACTTTTGTCTAAGTTTTGTAAGTGCATTTTTTTCCAAAAGCAGGTTGAGCTCAGAGGTCTGCCTGGGGACAGGAGCCTTGCTCATACAAGATTTCAAAGGGAAAGAAGGAATAGAGTATCTCTCTAATTAATCTAGGAAGGTGAGGGGAATGGGTAGGTCAAGTTTTGTGCACATTTGGACAAGCATCTGCACTTTTCTTGCTGTTCCGAACTTTAGGAAAGAGATCTAGTACTTTTCAACATCCAAGAAAAATTTTTACCTATGAAGATGGGTTAAAATAATTCCACAAAAGTCAAAGGCATCATGACACAGTATTTGAAAACTATAGTTTTCACACTCTAATAGTGATCTAAAACAAGGTATTCCTGGTTGTTTAACTGTCTTTCCTATTGACAGTTACCTTCTGAAAATTATTCTTTTAAAGTCAATCTGAAGTTGACCGCACAAAATCCAAATGCCTTACCGGGTTGCTTTGTTTAGAGTTTCTCTATGTGAGAGCTGTGAATAATGTTATTTTCAATCTGCTCCACCATTTCTCAAACATATGGAATATTTTAATTTCTTCTTGTCCAACCTAACAGCTTTCTGTGGAGCAATGTTCTTGAGGCCATCCAAAGAAGAAGAATCTCCTAACCTCCTGTTGAGAGTAATTTCCATGAATAGGATAGGCACCTGCCTTAGGAGATGTTGTTTACATGTCCAAAATTTTCCACAGCTAACAGTTTTTTTATTATCTGCTAAGGAGTGATGTTGGTAGCATTTTCTTGTGATGTCACTAGAAGTCCAGTAGTAGTGATTTAAAAGCCAGGAGCTTTGAGTTATTGCTTAAGGTTCTTGATTAGCTAGATCCTGTATTCTTCTCACATTTGTCTACAAGAAAAGATGCACTTATAGGAAGTTTTCCAGATGTCTCTTCATTAAAGTGAAAAGGTCACATTTTATTTGCTGCTAAACAAAACAGTACATTACAGTGTAGATTACTGTACCTAAGTATGTGTGCTTGAATGATACTTCACAGAAAGCAAGTCAAGTGCAGACTATGATTTGTTTCTTCTTGAGAGCCATCTTGGCTCAGAAAAGACTTTTTCTCTCCAAATGGTAAAGGTTTTGAGAAACACTCCTAATCTTGCATTCTGTATAACATAATTTCAAATGCTTTCTGTTGACTGTTTAATCATAAAGTGTAGCAGGAGAAATTTTGCCTAGCAAAGGCCTGGAAACCAATTCCCACTGGTTTAGAGTTTTAAAGGAGACATATTTGGTTTAGTAATGTTTGACTTACATGTGTACATCTGCTTCTTGACCTTAACACCTGCAGCTGGGTGTTCAGAATGCAATTACACAGTGTAAAAGTTGTGACTTAAGGACTAATCTCACACTTCGGAAGTTAAAAACTTGAGTTCTCTCCTTTGACATGAAAAAAAAGTCATACATAGACCACTCTCATCTCATCTTATTAGATGGTATAGCTTCATTTTGTATAAATAATTAAAGATTACAGGATAGGTAGCAATCAGAAAAGCTATTGAGGAGCAAGAAGAGTGGTACCTTGACACAAGAGGAAGGTGGAACAGGTTGGTGAAACAGTAACCTATTTGGCTGTATCTCCAGAAGCTAAAAAATTTCAGCTAAACACACTCTTTTTCTTCTTGGTTATACGCCAAGGAGTTTGAGTCCAGGTCACAAAGAATATTCTACATCCCTGCTGAATTTGGAAGTGGTGCCACATATGTATTGTGTGGGTCCTGATGCTTGTTCGGTGATTAATTTATAACCGTCTTGTTCCTGTGGCACAGATAACTTTGATTTAATTTATGTTTGCAGTTAACTTGAAGTGGTCTCATAAGCTCTAGTACAGAAATATTTTATTGATTTTATTCCCTGTAGTTCTTATATCTGATCTAATATGGGATAAAGTATTTGTAAAAAAAATATTGCATTCCTTGCTAAAATAGAATGAAACAGTAAGATACATTTGTTTTGTTTGTTTTGTTTTTTAAAAAGTAGTGTCATAGAATTAGGGAGTCATAGGGAGGAAAATGCCTTGAAAGTCATCTAGTGTCCCTCAGTAAAATCAATTTATAACCACATTATTTTTGACAGATGTTTAGCTAACTTATTTTTAACAGCCTCTGGGGATGGAAACTTCATGGGCTCCAGTGTGTCACTATTTATTTAGTTAAAAAGTTTCTATAATGTCCAATCTGAATCTTTTTTTATTGCAGTCAGAGCTCACTAGCACTTCACAAAATTACAGAATGGGTAAGGTTGGAAAGGATCACAGGAGGACATCTGATCCAATCTCATTGCTCAGGCAGGGTCACCTAGAGCATGTCACTCAGGACTGTGTCCACAACATTCTTAAATATCTCCAGTGAGAGATATCTCTCTGGGAAACCTGTTCAACCTGCTCCAGTGCTGTGTCACCCACATAGTAAAGAAGTTCATCATGTTTAGGTGGAAGTTCCTGTTCTGAAGTTTCTGCCCATTGTCTTTTGTCCTATTGCTTCGCACCACTGAGCTGAGCCTGGCTCCATCCTCCTGACACCCTTCCTTCAGACATTGATGAGATCCTTTCTCAGTCATCTCTTCTTGGCTGAACAGGCCCACCTCCCTAGGTGTTTCCTGGTAAGTGAGGTGCTTCAGTTCTTTAATCACCTTCACAGCCCCCTCATGGACCTGCTCCAGGAGCTCTGTGTCTCTCTTGTACTGAGAAGCCCAGAACTGGACACAGTACTCCAGATGAAGTTTCACCAGTATTGAGAGGAGGGGCAGGATCAGCTCCCTCAACCTGCTGTCAATGCTCTTCCTAATGCACCCTCAGACCCCACTGAGCTTTTTGGCCACAGGGACACACTGCTGGCTCATAAATAATTTGTTGTCCATCAGGACCTGCAGGTCCTTCAGCAGGTCAACCCCCAGCCTGTGCTGATTCTTGGGGTTATTCCTTCACAGGTGCAGTTCAGAATGATTCCACTCTGTCCATCTCTCCAACGTGTCGAGGNCTCATTGCTCAGGCAGGGTCACCTAGAGCATGTCACTCAGGACTGTGTCCACAACATTCTTAAATATCTCCAGTGAGAGATATCTCTCTGGGAAACCTGTTCAACCTGCTCCAGTGCTGTGTCACCCACATAGTAAAGAAGTTCATCATGTTTAGGTGGAAGTTCCTGTTCTGAAGTTTCTGCCCATTGTCTTTTGTCCTATTGCTTCGCACCACTGAGCTGAGCCTGGCTCCATCCTCCTGACACCCTTCCTTCAGACATTGATGAGATCCTTTCTCAGTCATCTCTTCTTGGCTGAACAGGCCCACCTCCCTAGGTGTTTCCTGGTAAGTGAGGTGCTTCAGTTCTTTAATCACCTTCACAGCCCCCTCATGGACCTGCTCCAGGAGCTCTGTGTCTCTCTTGTACTGAGAAGCCCAGAACTGGACACAGTACTCCAGATGAAGTTTCACCAGTATTGAGAGGAGGGGCAGGATCAGCTCCCTCAACCTGCTGTCAATGCTCTTCCTAATGCACCCTCAGACCCCACTGAGCTTTTTGGCCACAGGGACACACTGCTGGCTCATAAATAATTTGTTGTCCATCAGGACCTGCAGGTCCTTCAGCAGGTCAACCCCCAGCCTGTGCTGATTCTTGGGGTTATTCCTTCACAGGTGCAGTTCAGAATGATTCCACTCTGTCCATCTCTCCAACGTGTCGAGGTCCTTCTGAAGGGCTGCACAACACTCTGGGGTGCCAGCCACTCATCTCAGTGTTTTATTATCAGTAAACTTGCTGAGAAGGCTCTTTATTTCTTCATCCAAACCATGGATGAATAAGTTAAGCAATACTGGATCCAGTAGAGCGGGTCTGCTTTTCTCCAGACCTTCTTCCTGGTCCCCTGGCTCAGAGTTTCCTGAGGGCTGGTTATGTCAATGATGTCTGAAGAAAAAAGATGTCCAGTAACTTTGTCTTCCTGCAACCTCTGTTGCAAGTATTCCTGTTCCCTTCAGTAGGGGGGCTGTATTTTCCATGGTATTCTTTTTGTTATTAATCTATTTGAAGAAGCCTTTGCTCTCTCTCTCATGCTACAGAATACAGATCTTTTTCTTTGCAGCAGCTTTTCTGTATTTTGGCACAACAACATGAAAAGAGATACACATACTGTTTAATCAAAACAGCTTACTTTTTACGCTATGCTTATGTGCCAAAAGGACTGGAGAGGCTGGAGAGGCTACATTAAACATTCAAGCAGTAACTTCTATGCTAGGAATTACTACGTAATCCATACCTTGTCATAGAGGCCTATAACTCATCACATGTGGGATATTATTTAGTTTTATGTCAATGCAGCATGCAGCAACAAGCTTATAAGCATGAATAAGATTGCCAGCTTGGTAGCACTGCAAAGATCTGGCTTCCAACAGGTTTGTAGGTAGCTTACCTACCTTACTGAAGAGATTTCTCTTCAGTCTCTGACTTATTACCAGTATTAAAGTCATAGTGTTCCTCTAATTCTGTCCACTTGCTAATAATGTTTTTTTACCTGAAAACAAATAATTATGGAATGCAATTCACTGTATTTTTTCCAGCAGCTGTGATTGTATTTTGAGGTGACTTTGGAGGTTATACAAATATAACAGGTTAAGTGAAATGGTGGCAAGGTGCAGGATTTGCTAGTGACACAAGGTTTATATTCCAAATGGGAGAACCAGATGCCAGACTTTCACTCTTGGGACTGCTAATGTGCAGTTCAAAGCTATACCATAGCAAAGTTTCTTGATACTGTGTGACTTCAAAATGAAAAATCAATGAAACCATGTCTTCTGTGAGTTTGGGTATTTGGAGGACTTAAAATGTTATTTATTGTAGGTAGCTAAGGACTTGCGAACGGAAGATATCGTGCTTTTACGGAAAGATAGAGCCCCCTCTCTCTAATAGCCAATAGCATGTAGTTCATAACGTAAGCAGACGGAAGTGACATTATGAACCAAGGCCATATAATACCATGTCAGCTGCCAATAAATGCCATTTGCCATCCATCATATTGGTGTCAGTGTGCTGATGGTCCGAGTGACCCTGGGTGGGGTCACCATGCCGTCCCTGAACCAGGTCGTCACGCCTCACACAGAGAGACAACAAGTGGTGCTGTAAACCCGGGATCCCACGCACTGGAGCCTTGGAACGGGATTTCGCCTGGAATTCGGTGAACGGCGGCCAGAGCGGCAGGTCCAGCTCCGGCGTGGGAGGACGCTCC
>VYZS01091660.1:20163-30382 GCA_013400695.1 Neodrepanis coruscans | reverse complement strand
ATAATGTAGTGCCCACTGTAATTCAATAGTGAAGATGCCAGCTAAAATTAAGATGCCACCTACCATCTCTCCTTTCCCATCCTCCCTAGAAGTTGGCTTGGCAGCAGAATAACCTTCAACAGGAACAATATTATCTCTTCAAATGTAGCGTGGAGTACTGGATGGTTAGTTCTGCAGAGCCCTTACGACCCAGAGACATAGGCAGTGTCATTATTAGTGATGCATTATAGTTCTGAAATGCTCTTGATGATGTAAACTCTCTAGGTTAACTCTACTGTGCATAATGACCAAAAGGAGAAAAACGTGAAAGAGCATAGTGCATAAATAAATATATTTCACTAACTGCTTTCCTCTCTCCCATTCAATTACTGAAACAAATACAAGATCAGAATGTGTCCTGTTGCTTGTGAAGCTGCAAAAATCAATGAATAAAGTTATCTGGGGAGATATTACAGTGCAAACTGGTGGACTTTTTTAGAAAGCTTACACAATAAATTAGAAACTATTGACAAAATTTATGATATTTTTCTTCCTCCTTTTTTTTAACTCCATCCCCTTAAAATGTTATTATTGTCCAACCTTTCATCATAGATAAATCATATTTTATTATCTTTCTTTTTTCCGCAAATGTAAAGAATGTGTTTGGGGAACCCAAGAACAAAGACATTATGAGAGATAACAGGACTGAAAATGATCCACAATTTTGCATTTTCCCTGTGTGCATCCTCCGACTTACCCCTTTCCTTTTAGTGCTCTTCATTTCTAAAATTGCTTGTGATTGTTCTATTACAGCTGCTTACAGTATTTATCTTGCGTAGTTTGGTGTCATTTGCCTGCTTTGTCTGATTTTCACAATAGAAGTACATGTGCCACCATTAGAGAAGTAATCTTATGTCTGCTACACAGAGGTCTCATGAAAGACACATTTCAAAGACTTCCTATTTCAAAGATACCTGAAAGTATAAAGTAATTTCACATTTCCTGACAGCTGCCAGGTATCACACAAGTCCATCAGGCTCCCAGATTTTCCGAGGCATTCATCAGGTTTAGGCTGTCTCTGATTTACATGCTGTGATGACTTTTGGCTGCTGCAGCTCCCACTGAGGCCTGGGAAAAACTAGCTGTTTCCTAGTGTTTTAGGATCTGGTCCTCTAAAATCTGGCCGACTGTGAGGATACTTGCATGGATTTCCTTCACTGTCACTAGGCCAAAACACACAATAAACAGGTCACCATCCTGCATGCCCAGCTTTGTCCTCGTATCTTTTGTGCCTGATCTCTGGAAGTTTTACATTTGCATCCCTGCATTTTTTTTTTTTCTGCATCAATGCAAACTCTCTGTTGGCCAAAACCTGGACTAGACAATTTCATAGACACAATTTAAGACAAACAAGTGGTGTTTATTTTATGTTGCCATGTTTTTAGTTAACCACTGTTTTATTGAGGGTGGTTAAGGTAAGATGCTAAGGTCAGACATTCATGTTCACAAATCTGTGACTCTCTGATCATGAAATTAAAAACAGCTGGAATAAGACTATATGAATTATAAACATAAATAACCTCTTGAGTTTTCCTATTCAGTGGTGCATAATCAATACAAATTCTTTTCAAAAATATTGTGTGAAGCAAGAGCTATCTTTCTTTTCATGCTTCCTGGCTACAATATCATTATGTACTTTAATTGGGTCTGTAAAAACCTATTAAGTAAGATGACAGAGGAGGTGTGAAATACAGAACCAAACCTGTTTCCTGCTAAAAAGTATGTCTGCATCAAAATATTTCACCTTTATTTTAAAAAATGCAGATCTCCTGAGTGGGATGGAAACATGAGAAAAGGTTATGATAGAAAATGGCTGGCAAAAGCCACTGAAATTCTGGATAGAGGAAGTTAAAACTGGCATCTCCTTTCCCGTCAGATCAGAGTGTCTATAAAGAGAGTTATGAACTCAATGAGAAAACACCACATTATCCTTTTGCTTTAGTTATCATGACCTTTAAATGTCTTATTTCCAGAGAGGCTGGTTTAAAGATGTTTCATTTTATACAGTTTAATGCCATATGATGAAACTTTGCTTTTTCTCTTATGTATTTCTTTCCTTTCTTACCTGTCTTCATTCTCTCACCTTAGCTTCAGAAACTAAAAATTAGATAGTCATTAAAACCTTAATTTGTCATTTCAAGTTCTGCCTCAGCAAAGCACTGCAGGAGATAGCTCTGCAAGTAACTTTTATTGAGACACAAACACAGGCTGGAAGCTCAGAGTATGTTAAAGGGTTTTCAGAACAGGGAGCCTAAAGACTCAGTCCTGAAAGTAGGCCCCCACATGTGGCATTTGAGCCAGGATATTCACTCATGCCTAAGCTGTGACCTGCTTTCTGTGGAACAGCTTGCACAAGTGCAGACTTAGTGCTCTGGTGGGAAAATATCTTTTGATATTTAATACAAGTATAGCGAGCCAGGATATAAAGGAGGTTTTTTATCACGATAGTTTGTTCCACATAATTTGCAGGCTCCTCTGCATCTTTCAGCCCAACCTAATAGTGGACTGCTGCAAAGACACACTGCTCCTGCAGAAGTTTCTCGAGGCTTAGACAGGCAGCTCACCCCTTACATCCTTGCAGCCAACTTGCATATCAGGGTAGAGAGGAAACCAAACATAGCCATGGCTGTGGCCCCTCCCAGTGGGAGGAGCATTCTCTGACCTGTAAGGACCAGAGGGACTTTATCTGTTCATGGACCTGACAGGCTGTGCAGGTGGCATGCTGATGCCTGACAGTAACAAACCATGGGAAAGTCTCCGTGCCCAGTGCTGGTCCAAGTAAAGCAGATAGCAGTGCTCTGCTTGGAAAGGGATCAAGTGCATTGATCCAGGTATGGGTTGCCTTATAAGTTGTTTACACTCATATTTACTTCCTCCATTTGTCTCTATGCCAAGGAATGCACAGGAGGACTGAATGATGTATCAGAGATGTGATACATTTAAACAAACTTACCAGAAATGACAGAAGAGTTACAGGATGATTATTAGCGAGCAAGACCTTGGTGAGATGGATCTCCATTCTCAGTCATACCTCTGCTGTAGCAGGGCACTGCCTTGCAGCATGGACATTGCACAAGCACAGTTCAGAGTAATGGGGATTCGTTGGCTCAACAACAGAGTACTCCTTCCATAACTCCCTACTGTCATTTCATTCCCTTTCTGGTGCCTAGCAGTCACTCTCTCCCATTGTTTTTCTTTGACACAAGTCATTCTTTACATCAGTAATTGTTCCCATCATGATGCTCCTGCTTTTCCTGGTCTCATTTAGATTTGCTGTTGATGATGCAGGAACTAAGAGTATCTGCAGTTGAATGTGACAGAAAGGTGTTCGCTTAGTAAACTCTGATAGGAGTCCAGGCCAAATTATTGTTTCAAATGCTAGGAAGCTCTCTCAGATCATTTCCTAGGGTGGATTCATGACAAGACAAGACCCTTGTATGAGCAGAGATGGTCAATGTATTCATTGCAAATAGATTATTCAATGCATTGACCTATTTTTCTGTTGGTGACTCATTTTTGAATCATTTCTAATTTCTAATAATGTGTTCTTAAGCATTCACCCACATGGATTATAGAAAGCCTAAGGGAACCTTGCATACTACTCACTTTTTGCTAGTAATTATCCAGCAGTTCATTTAAGTCCCATGGCATCCATTATGCTTCATCTTAGAATGATGTAATCTTTTTTAAAAAACAGAAGGCTAATGACTAATAGAAGTAGAGTTTTAGGGCAAAGTAAACATTAAGGACATGCAAAAATAATCTATCCTGTAAATAATAAACCAATCATTACACAGATATTTGAGGAAAACTGATAGAAAGGGCTGACCAAGGATATCTATCATTATCATTTTTTTCCTTTTTTTGGCTGTTCTGCCAGCCTGAGGCATAATGTCATCCATTATGATGACAACTGTAATATGAGGTTTTTTCTTTCTTTACTGACAGGTACCAGCAGTGCAGAAGTAAAGGAAAATCGAAACATTGGCAACCTGGAGGATCATCCAATAACCTCTACTGAGAGGGCAAGAGGGGGAACATCTAGCAGTAAGAGAAAAAGACCCTTAGAGGAAGGCAATAATGGCCATTTCTGTAAACTCCAGCTCATTTGGAAGAAAGTTTCTTGGTCAGTGACGCCAAAGAATGCTCTGGTTCAGCTACACGAACTTAAACCAGGATTACAATATAAAATGGTTTCCCAGACAGGTCCAGTACATGCTCCAGTCTTTGCTGTTGCTGTGGAAGTAAATGGACTTACATTTGAAGGCACAGGCCCCACAAAAAAGAAAGCCAAAATGCGTGCTGCAGAGCTGGCTCTGAAGTCATTCGTTCAGTTCCCCAATGCCTGCCAAGCTCACTTCGCCATGGGAAACTGCATCAACCCATCCACGGACTTTACTTCTGACCAGGCAGACTTTCCTGACACTCTGTTCAAGGAGTTTGAACCATCTACACACAGCAAGGACTTCTCAGTCTACAACCCTGTTAATAACGAGTTGCTTTCCACCGCTTATCGACACGGGCGCTTACTCTGCCATACACTGGACTTGATGGGGCACAGTAAACAAAGCAAGCACAAGGTGGCATCCAAAGCAGAGAGTGAGAAGAACCCGGTGGTGCTGCTGAATGAGCTGCGGTCAGGCTTGCGGTACGTGTGCCTATCGGAGACAGTGGAGAAGCAGCACATCAAGAGCTTTGTGATGGCAGTGAGAGTGGATGGGAGAACATTTGAAGGCTCAGGACGTAGCAAGAAGCTGGCCAAGGGGCAAGCAGCACAGGCGGCCTTGCAGGCCCTCTTTAACATTCGGCTGCCTAGCCACATTCCCAGCAGGAGTAAATGTCACCATTTGCCACAGGTGAGAGTTTCTGCATAGCCATCACCACGTTGAAGGAACTCTTTTGATGACTAGGACTGGTATTGCTGTAGCTGTTGTTGTTCTTCCAGATAGTTACTCTGATATTATAGCAAGTGCCGTGCCACAAAACAAGTCTTTTCTCTTAAAAAAGAGCCAGATGCCACAGGCAAATGCTCGAAAATAGTATCCTAAAATCATTGGGTACAATTTGCATCCCTTTCCATAAGAGGCATGGATGGGAAGCTAAAATGTAAGGGAAAATACCAATATTTCAGTTTGCTAGAGACAATGATAACATTGACACAGGCAGAAAAAGCAGATTATTCTGTGCTACTGCATCTTTCTTCATGGAAAGGAGCTCATAAACAAAAGAATGCCCAACTCCTTATTTTAGAGTTAATTTTTTATGAGGACCATGTCATTCAGAGGAGACAGCAATGACAAGGAATGTGCCTTGTGTCAGAGCAATTCAGCCACTGAAAAAGTAAAGAATTTTTGTTTATTATAAGCTTACTTTTAAGGTTGATTTTTTGTTGTTTTTTTTCCTTTGTTTGTTTGTATTGGTTTTGGTTTTTTGTAGTTTTCAAGTATGCCACCGATAGCTCAAGGGATAGTGAAAGCTCTAAAGTTTTCCTGGAACAAATATAGAGATTACTGCTGTATTCATACAAAAAAATATAGATCTGTGGTACATACTTCACACATCAAAAATTCATAGTTGATCATATGCCAAAGGCAATCTTAGCATTACAGACTTGTGTCAATTTTCTAGGTTCAAAGGAAGCCAGGATTAAAGACACTAGGAAGTATTACAAAGGGGTCAAGTAATTTTTTCATTTGTTTGCACTATCAGAAAAGGTTTGATTCACCTACACTGGGAGGTGATCTATCACTACAAAACTTCCTTTATGAAGGAAGCTGTTAATATCCAGGATTTAATGCAGAGCACTAGGAGCACTAAGAGTCATTCTTCTATTGGCTTGCAGTGAGACCCTAGGCAAGTCATTTAAATTCAATATGCCTGTAATAAAAATGAGTATATTATATTAAAGAACACTTCAAGATCCTTAAGTAGCGTGTAAATGCAAATTATGAGTAGCAATTCTCATTAACATTAGTAAAGATGTGCATTATATGTTCAAGGATTTTGGTAGGAGATGTATCCTTTAGGTGACATGATTGCCTGCAGGACCCAGAAATTATATTTGTTGACCTGTAAGTTTTCTTCCTGTGTTTCCAAAGAGGAAACATGACAAATGTGGGAAATTCTAAAATGCACCATAATCCTTCACCTCTTTCTTTTAATACTGGTTTGCAAACTATGTGAACCAGCACGATGACATAGTTCAATAATAGCAGTGATCTTCACAGAGTGCTTTGCAGGCATTTTGAAAACCTTGGCCAACCTGGCAGTTTCATCCTTCCAATGCTCCTTCAAAGTACACATAGTCTTAAATGAGATACTACAGTATTTCCAGCCCAAATTAATTCTGGTGAAAAGGAGTCATATTCTGCTGGCTGCTTGGCTGCTCCCAATGAACTTTGCTGGGTGTGTCAGCAAGTAAATACCGTGGATTCATCAACTGATGGTTTGTCATGTTCTGAAACTGCACTACAGGTGTCATTAACTCGGTTCTTGAGCTCTCTGAAATATTCCCTGGCTTGGCTTCACTGTCACCTTCTACCTGAATATCATATTTTACCTCAGTCTCCAATTGTTCACTAGGCAAGATATTCTTCAGCGTATGTTCCCTTTTTTATGGCCTTTTCTCCTTTCTCTAGGCTCCTGCCCTCCTTATCTTCTTCTTCTCACTGTTCTGTAAGTTTAAATGTCAGTGAAAAGGTGTCACTGAACTTTCTCTGTCAGTATTTTTTGAGTGGTTATGTATTGTCCAACTAAAAGATTAGTCAGACACTTTTAATGCCAGCATTCAGTACATTAATTGAGAGATAAGCCTTAACACTGATTTCTGCTGACCTCCTTACTAGCCATTCTCATCAACAGATACTGTAGCTGTGGCACAAAACCTGGGTTTGTATTACTCATTTAAGTCATAACTCAACTTCCATAGAAACCAACAGATGTCTTTCCACTGACTTCAATTGGGCTACAGCTTAAGCATTAAATCCAGAGGATAAGTTTCAAACCAAGTTTTCAAAACCATTCCTACTTAGTAGGCATGGTTTATGTCCGTAAGTGTTTAAAAGCAGGATAACACTCTGAAACTCAGCTTAGGGATAGAATTTGAGATATTAGGAGGGATTGATTTCTTCACAGAATAAGGAGAAACTATCGTCCTATCCAACCATTCACTCTTCTCATGTGCTTCATTGTATTTGTTAAAACATCAAACAGCTAACTCATTGCTAGTGGTGACAGACAAACGACACCAGCTGTAAGAGTTTCAGTTATACTTGTAGTATTTTGTAGAATCCAGGAGTACTTTTATCTCTGTGTTTGTCCTTTACAAAGTATTCCATCTTTGCATGTCTCTGCTCCTGTTCCCCTTGCTGTTATCAGTGGTGTTAGGAGGCCACAATTTGACTTTTCCTAAGCCTAACTAGAGACAGGAAATAGCCAAAAATCTTGTAAAAATAAAAAAGTAAAGAAAAGCATATTACAATTTACACCAGAAAAAAAAATTAATCTCATAATTTAAAGTCAAAATAATTTTTTCTGACATGAGTAGTGCATTAATCCACTTCTGTGAGTCTCATACAGGCACAATGGTGGCTGAGTGACCTGAGCCCTTGCCAATGTATAGGGTGAATAGAAGGTAGCTGAGATAATCGAAGAACCAGCTGAAATTTTCGTAAGATTTGTCCATCAATCTTCCAGTTCTTGCTCATACCAGAAGTTTTATCTGTGGTATGCACTGCAGTGAAAGATAAATACTGAGAGTTGGCCACCATGTTGATCAGAATACCAAGATCTGCCAGAATAGCCTGGAGATCTGCTAAATTCATGGCAGAGATAAAGTGAGTCATGAGAATGGAAATTACAATGGACCACTGCACCTTCTATAAGTCACTAAATATTGCTCCTTGTTTCCTAGCATACTTGGCCTGAACTCTTATTGCCCATCAAATAATATGCAATTTCTTCAGATACCAGCTTTTATGGAAGTCTGGCAGTTGTTCCTGCCCACCTTGGAAGCCCATGTTCTTACATTCCGAAACAGGAGGCAAGATCAGAGAGTGCTGACCTGACCAGCCTTAATGAATCTGCACTGAAAGAAATTCATCCACACATTCCCAGGCTTTGCAAGAACAGTGTGCTCATTTCGGGAGATCAAGGTGACCCCCAACTGCATCTGACCAATTTACAGATTGTTTTTCTAATCTTTAAATCCTTCTAATCTATCTCACTCACTCTAAACAGCATTCTTACCGCTGTAGAGCAAAACCATTAATTAATATTGCCATAACAAATTAGTAATAGAGGAGTGCTTGAATTTCAAATAGACCCAAATTAGAAAAGAATAGGTGTGAAAATTGCATTCACTCTGCTTTAAAATGGCTTAACACTGCTGGTAGTGGTTCACATCCAGAGCCTCCAGAGCAGGGGTTGTCAATTTGTTTATTTAAACCAAACCTCATTTTGTTTTGTGTGTGTATCATCAAAGAAAAGCAGGGTTTTCTCCTTTGGCAAATACAGCTAACCTTTTGAATCCAGTTAAATCCCCTATTTGCCAAAAGCTTCATTTGCAGACTAAAGCAACCACAGTATCCCCAATCCAATGATTCTTTACCTCAAGTGGGTCAAGGTTTCCTTCCAGTTAACTTCAGAGTCACTTTGGTGTGAAGGTGGCAGTATCAGGGGAGGAACAACCACCATGTCATGGAAAGCTCATACTCCACACCTTTCATCCACTTCCCTGCAGAAAGCTGTTTCCATGTGTTCCCAAACTGGTTCATTTTCATGCACTGTTAGTTGTTTCTGCTTTCTTCACTTTATTTCTCTCACTACCCTTGCTTGCCAACTTCCTTGCATCCATGGCTTCTCGACTGTGTTGCAATTAAGCCAAAGCTGAGGTTGGCAGTCATAGATTTGACTCCAATATGAAGAGCAGCAGCACATGGAGCAGGCACTGAGCTTTGAGAAGGTGTTCCAGCATGATTCTGGGAAGAGCTTTGTCTGGTCAAGTGAGCAGATACATTGTTTTATAACCTTCTCTGTCTTCTCTTGCACAAAGAGAAACTGATAGGGGTATATGTGTATTTCTTCTGACAGGAGAATGCAAGAAAGAGGAATGGTGGGGACCAGAGAGATGCCTCTGCAATACAGTTAGCGTTTGATTTTCAGCCACCTATTTGTGATTCTATAGGTGAGGAAAGTTGCTTTTTATAATCAGAGGTACAAGTAATCAAGACATTTATAGGATTACAGTTTTTTAAACAAAACAATGGCAAAAGTACAATTTAGAGGCACAGCATTAATGTACTATATACTGATCTTAGATGAAGTGACCATGTTTTAATTTATATAATCTGTGCAAGGTCAAAGTGCAATACAGAAGGGCTACCTACACGGAGAAAAACAGAAAACAAATTAACAGGGTAGAGAGGACTCTTCTCACTTGTTGTCTTAGCACATGTATGTAGATACTTAATAAGGGTTTGCACATGAAAACCAGTCATCACTGCAAAATAATGCATTACTTTGCATCACCTGAGCTACAATAATGCTGCAGCCCTCTGCTGCAGAAAGAAGTGTCTGAGTTTGTGTATCCATCTCTACCCTCCACATCTCTCTCTTTTGCTCCTCAGTTGCTGTACCTTGTAATTCTCAGCCACAGATAACTCCAACAGAATCCCCAGAAAATTCCCCTGTACTTGTCTTTAAGTGCTATGTAATACAGAGCCCTGAGGCTTTTGGAACATTAGGTATGCTAAACAAAACTCTTTTAACAGAGATGTTAAATTCTAAATGTACCACTCATCTAATTCATAATATTTAGGAGAACTGTAATAATTGTGATAATTAGTTAATTAATGGCTGATCATTTACAAAAGTGAAAAAACAATTGCAATGTCTTCAAGAAAAAAAATACTAAGGCTTAAAGGCATTTTTCTCAACTTACGTAATTTAAGTTTATAAACAACCCAAAACTTGTTCCTCTGAAAAAAAAGGAAAGGTAAAAATAGTCTTAATTTTCCTTTATAAAGGCTGTGAAGGGTTCATAGTGATTACAGTGTATTTAGAGTAGGGTAAATCTGATTTAATCCTCTAATTTGGCTGTTTGCTGCTCTTTTAGTTCTTTAGTAGTTGAAAATACTTCATACCACCCATGCACCCACAGGAACAGCATTTGATTTCTTAC